>JAHWFP010173879.1:63589-96896 GCA_023313725.1 Lithobius niger | reverse complement strand
TTGATTAGAGGAGTGCAACAACCGCCCCGAAACCCCCTCCCCCCTCCCTTGTTTTCTGCCCTGTCGGTGATCGGAACTGCATCAAACAAACCAATCACGTAAAACCCTGAAAAGCGTCGTCGTTATATTTGATGTAATAGTAAATAAAACCAACAAATGAAAGCAACAACTAAGTTATTTCATTAGTGGTATGTCTACTAGACTGCATGCACTTCTTTGAAAGATGTATTGCATTACAACAACTTGTTACAGTCAAAACGCTCAAAATACTCTATTACGCTTTACGCCAGAAGGGCGCGTTTACGCAACAAGTCATTCTCACTCGCCGAATGATGTTTGCTAGTCAACCGTTATTTATTTATGATATAGTTTCCCGTTGCTACTAAATGAATGCGGTAATAGATAACAAATTCTACGTTGTTCAAATAACAACACGGATAAAGAACAAAGTGCTACAGTAATTTTAAACATTGCTACAAGATTGTTATCAGTTCATGCTATTTCCAAAATTTGCTATTCTCCCTCAAAGTAAAGCTTCTAGCAATGATCAAACGTTGGTAGAAAAAATAGCTTCTCGCAGCGAGAATTCAAAATCCAACATGGCGTCCATTTCGTGACTATCGAATCGAATACAAACCATCGAATGCCGGCATACAAAAAATAGCCCGTCGTCTTGTACTGCAGTAAAAAATGTTTTCTTGTTGTCATGAATCGACGCTGAAATGTCGCAAGCATCGTACGCCGTGTCACGAGGCACGACGAGAAGATTTGCGTCTGCGTTGTTGCCATGGTTACTACGTATAGACAACTCGAAAGCCGTATACTCCGGTAACGGCGAGAAGCAGCCATCAGATTTAGTATTGGTCAAGTAAAGGCTAGTGAGCGAGAAAACTGTCTTTGCGAATAAACAAACCCTTCGTCATCTGGGTAATTATATAGAAGAGCGCCTTTTCAAGTTATCGACATAATTCAACAACCTGACAATTCCTTTCCACGTTGCGGCTCAGAAAATCATAACGAAAACTTGCGCAAACGCTTTTTTCTTTTATAAATTAAGTTTTAAAACACGTTAAAACGCTATTGACAACCGTGGTTAGGCCGCCATAACGCGTGACGATGGGAGCGCAACAAGAAAACCTGATTTCGATCAGAACATTAGTAAACGGAAATTATCTTGTTCATTTGCGTCAGCATGGCTGAAGCGGTGATTTGTGATGGATGCGAACTGTCGTTCCATTTCTATATCAATAATTCTTTGCAGTATGAAACATCGTCCGCAGGGGCCCGCTTCGTGCGCATTATTACATACATCGAGAATTTGTGTAATCAGAAATAGTATTACGCAAGCATTTGTGAAACCGCCAAGTGTCATAATTTGTTCCTTGTTTCACAAATGCTTGCGTCACACTATTTCTGATTAGACAAATTCTCGATGTATATAAAAGTGCGCGCCCCTGCGAACGGTATTTCATACTTGAAAAAAAAAATTGTTCCGGGAAGGATATAATTTCCGTTTACTAATGTTCTGGTCGAAATCAGGTTTTCTTGTTGCGCTCCCATCGTCGCGCTTTATGGCAGCCCAACCACAGTTGTCAATAGCATTTTAACGTGTTTTAAAACTTATTTTATAATAGAAAAAACCGTTTGCGCATGTTTTCGTTATGATTTTCTGAACCGCAACGACGACAGGGATCAAAAGGTAGTTGAATTATGTCGATAGCTTGAAAAGGCGCTCTTCTATATAATTACCGTCATCTGATGGGGTGGCACACACATGAATGCTCTGGATCCTGTCGTCAATCTTTAAAACAAAACAGTTAGAGCGACGACATTTAAAAAGCAACGGGATTACTCACTCCTTCCCAATTTACCAACAGCTCGATATCCTGCCAATTTGCCACCTGTATATTTGGCTACGGTACGTTTGCCGGTAATATCGTTTTGCCATAATTCCGTTTGACGTCCGATTTTATGGCAATCGTTCCAGTCCTTAAAAATTTTCCCGTTTGCCTGAAACTATACACTTCCTATTTTCTGCAATTCCTAGTCGGATTTCCCGTTTGTCATAATTTCATGTTTGCCATAATTTCATGTTTGCCATAATCCCGTTTGTTCATACCTACCGATTTTACGGATCATCCTGAAACCCAATCATGTATGGATTGTTCACTCTTGGTGTCGAGTTTCTGCGGCATCCGTTGACAAAACGAATTAGCTGTTAGTCATTCCAAGTGAAATGCAGAGCGGTTATTTGAACACATTAAAACTTATCTTTTTTTTTTTTAATTCGACGTTTTTGTAATGTCATCGTTTTATTGCCGTAAGAAATATACGTGTCATTTGCGTGTTCCATCACAGTAGCAGTACGATGTATGAATTTGTACCCGACATAGGCTAATTAATAAGTTGTCTTAAAAACTTTCTTAACTAGTCTGGTAGTAGGGCCAAACACCTGGAAGTAAGGTCCGCCCAATGTTTTATGATGTTTTGTGTTTCTTCAAGGCATACTAATGAAATTCTGCAGGGTGCCACTTTGTCACCTTTTGAGCAAATTTAAATATTCAAGATGGCGGCCAAGATGGCTGAAAAATCCTATAACGGGCATATCTTCGCTTATATATAGGACAGACCGGATAATCATTTTGGCGTCTAATACTATGTTTTCAGGGTTAGGGAATACTAATAACTGATAATCTTGTTGATAAAATATACGCCTTTTTTTAATGGCTGGTGTCACAGTCACCGTTCGATTTTTCGCTCATTTTCAATTTTCGACTGCTATTATGCCGTTTCTAATTTAGGTGGAAGACTCCAATTAGATTCGATCGAAGGAAAACATTCCGACCTTTTTAGTGAACGTAATTGGAGTAATCCACCTAAATTAATAACGTTGGAGTAATAATTGAAAGTTAAAAAATCTAACAGTCACTGTGATACCAGCCCCTAGTAAAAAGGGCGTAGCTCGGTCCCTAACAATGATAAACCCATTTACTTACCCTTGATGGAAAGAAGACATTCCCACCTTTCGAATGAGTCTAATTGGGGTCTCCCACATAAATTAGAAATGGCAGAATAGCAGTTGAAAGTTGAAAATGAGCGAAAAATCGAATGGTGACTGTGATACCAGCCCCTAAAAAGACGGCGTATATTTAATCAACAAGATAATTCGTTATTAGTATTCCTTGACCCTGAAAGCATAGTACTAGACACCAAAGTGATTATCCTGTCTGTTCTATAGGCGAAGATATGGCAGATATACATGATTTTACAACCATCTTGGTCACCATCTTGAATATTTAAATTTGCTCAAAGGTGACAAAGTGACACCCTCTATGATTTTATTACGTATGCCTTGAAGAAACACAAACACCATTGAACATTGGGCGGACCTTACATCCAGGTTTAGGTTTAAAATGCCATTTGGCAACCAGAATAAACGTGTCGATATAGCCTACCATCATAATTTTCGGATTTTTACTAAGGGGCCAGTATTATTTATGGCCCCCGGGTGAAGGGGAGGGGGGGGGGGGGGCAGAGAAAATGAAAATGTGACCAACAAATTTTCGATTATACCCCCCTTCGAGACCCTGATAAAAAACCTTCATCCCCTACTCAAGGTCCAAGAATAATTAATGTAACCCACTCTCAAAATAAAAATGCGCTTTTTCGATACCTATATTGAGACCGTCTGCAGATGATTCCTGTAGCCAAGATTAGTGCTGTATCCAAATTAAGCAAGCAGCTCTCCACGCCGACAATTACCTTTAGTTGTAAGGAACCGCGTCTCGTCTTTAACGAAAAGACGTGTTGGGTTAAAAATGTTCTATAAAATGTTCCTTACACCCATCTCTTGTCGAGATTCATACAATAAGTATGATGAACACACTGTTTGCTTGTAAGTGCCCACATCTGTAACATAGCCAGCACTTGAAAGACAGAAGAAGCCAAGAAACCAGGTTCCAAGGCCTTTCTATAGTCTGTTCCACATTATGTTTGCAGAAAACTGACTATATGACACTACGTTTCCTTGCATTATGACTGCAAAAACATGTGAATATCACACTTGTAGACTCTACACAGGTACTATTAAAGTCTACGAGTGGGATATTTTACATGTTTTTGTACTCGTAAATGGAAAGAAACTTGGCGTCATACAGTCAGTTTCCTGAAAACATAATGTGGAACAGACTATAAACAAAGTTCTTCGTAAAAACTATACTTGCAGTAATGGTAATAACAGCCTCAAAACTTTGCATAATGGGGAGGTCTGGGGAGGCTTGCCCCCCAGAAAGTGAGGCGCTTTTAGAAATTTTGAGTGCTGAAAGTGCCATTTTTGACGTCCAAAAATGACTTTTATTTCAGTCGGTTAGTGTGTTCTTGACCCCTCTCCCTCTTGACAGGACCTGAAAAATTCATTCCCCCCCCCCCCCTCCTCGAGTGGATTCAAAAACGTCATGATCCCATTTCCTCCTCCACCAACGATAAATAATGACCGGTGCCTAAATTACGTGACGTATAAGGATTAACTGAAAACACACGCAAACCAATATCCTCTCCCTTTCGAACTTAAATATCAGTCTGTCTAAGTGGAGAAATTGAGCTCTCGACCTTGAAACCATAGGCCGAAGACCTACCGCCCCGCCAAACTGAAACGGCCAATTGACTTTCCGTTAAGTAAGTATTTGACGTAAGACTGCAAAAGACGAACAAGACGGCAAGAATTCTTGGTATGTTGCTGTTTCTTGAATGTGATTTATTGGAATTTGGTTGTCTAGCGTGCAATGGCACACACACAAAAAAAGGGGTGGTTACTCGGCAACGCATCGTATCGATCCCCAAGTGCTAGGTACAATAAAAAGCATTCTGTTAATATCACAGACTCGTTTAAATTGCTGCCATGTCTGAAAGAAGAACAAACAATGCTTCAGCCTATTGCCTTTTGCAGCTCGACATTAAAAGTCATTGGTGTATAAGTGACTCCACTATTTGTAAAGTTCATTTCACTGTAAAGAAGTCATCCGAATTTAAATTTAGAAGGCAATTTCGGCAACTTGAACTTGTATATGTACATCTATCTTCTTGACCCTGTTTTATACTCTTATATTGTAAAAGGGTATAATTAAGAAACGTTAACAGACGCCTTTCTGGATTGAAAACTTTTTTTTTAACACTATGCTCGAGTTTCTTGCAATTAGATGGCGCTTACTCGTCTATAGGAGTATTTCTTTCCAGGTAAATAAATAATTTCACGTCTAAAGATTAGTAAAACAATTTTATTTTTTCGTTGTGGTCTTCAAAGGTTTTCCTTTTTGAAAAGTAAGCTAAAACAAACTCTTAAAAACTAGAAAATTAAATTAATTTTTGGCCGTTAGATGGAAAAAAATAGTTCGGCTGATCAGTTCTCGCCACATACTAGCAGGAAATTTGAGAGGAAAAACATGAATAATCATTTAGTTGTTCTCTTCCTTGCCTGACATTAGTGCAAATGATCTAGCTATCGACAAGCAATTAAGCCTCAATCTACCCCCCCCCCCCTCCTTGCTGCAGTGGAAAGAAGAGGGAGGGGTTGAAGAGCATCTCTTCGTAGCCATTTCTTTGGGGGGGAGGGGAGTTTTTTCTAAAAATGTATTGCTTTATTAGTGGTGGGGGGAGGGGGTTCCTAAAAATGTTTTGTTTTTTTAGCTTGATTTTAGTCTTTAAATAAGGGGAATCACTCGCCTTCGGTTCGCGAAATTCAAATTTTCTCCGCCTAACATGGAAGCACTGCCCCCTTGAACCTGTGTGCGATAGCGGAGTCAAGACGGAAACCAACCAGCATGGCAGGGGGCCCATTCCGAAGCGTTGAATTTTTCAGTGCTGCAGCTCTGGACTTTTAACCACTCATTACGTGTTGGTGCTTTGTTTCTGCAGCGTGCGGCAGAAAATTAGAACCTCAACTTCGATGTCCTTGCTAAAACGATTTGAAATTCTGTTTCAATGGATTTCGATCGTTCATTTTTAATTCAGGAGTGTCTGAAGGTTGATGAGTTTCATTTAACTTGCCGACATTGTAGAAAGTCATTTAACCGATACTAAGGAGGAAAAGAAAGCTTTCAGAAAAACAAAAGACGGAAGCAAGAATTGCGTGCTGTTGCTGGCTTGACGTGTGTCGGTCTTTCGTCCGATCTTGCCAAACGCGACTTATAGGCCCATAGAGTTAGATATATTATACTGTTACACCTAATAGGCCTAATTACTCAAAAATAGGCCTAATCACAGATATATAGGCTTCATGGCATGTGGCGCCATCCCGTAAAGCGGCAACATACTACAGCTGTACTTTGGGGCGGATAGAGAAAAATCGGCTAGATAAAGCTTTTTCCGAGGATAGATAATACTGACGAAGAAATGGCGCTAGCACTGGCGTAGCTCCACCACGTGCGGCCTGTGAGCAACCTGTGATCCATCTTCCCGCCGTCTATGCCCGAATTCGGAGGAAGTAATATGGAGGAAAGTAGAAATTTACTGCTTGTATCACTCAAAGTAGTTGTTTGCCAAACTGTATTACCCTTTCCTATAACCACAGCTGTATAAAAAATTATCTAGCGAAATTGTCCTCTATCGTTCTGGCGCCAACGGCTGGGAGAATGTCAGACTTCCGACATGCAGGAACGAAAAGGGGGGGAATGTCACTCCCTACCAATGTTGGACAGTCGGCAAAACGTTCGAAAAAATGAACTAACAAAAATAATAGTTCATGCCACCTTGCTAAAATAGTAATTAAAAAAATTACGTTTGCCATATTACTAGAATCAGTGGAATCATGTTGGCTTTAATAAAATAAATCATGTTGGCTTTCTTTCTCGTTGACTCTTCGACAACTACAGGGTCGCGTTTGCGTACCGACTCGCCTTTGCATTCTCGCAGAAGGAAGCTAGAAATCATTTGACATTCAAACATGGTGGCGGTTTTAGCTGCACCGGCTCGCAGCGAAAACAGTTAATAATGTGAGTTCAAAACCGACTGGTAAAATTGCTTCGCCAAGAGGAATTCTTTATCTTACTGTCACGGATTAAACGACTGTAAGTATTTACTCAAACGATTTCGGATTTGGCTAATCCATGTATAGCGCTGTTACCATGGCAACGACACCTTTGCCATCGCGATTAAAAACTAGTTGCGAGAATGCAAGGGCGAGTCGTTGCATAAACGCTCTCTAACTCTTGTCTCGAGACGTATAAGAAAAACGACAGGCAAGTGACGGGATTATATGTAGGCCTACTAGTCGTGTGCAAGAAGTTAAATTATAGCAAATTCCATAAATCACTCGCTTAGACTAGTCAGGGAATTCAATCAGTTGGCAAAAAAAGGTTTACGCCCCTTAAACTTTTAGTCTTCCCAATGTCCTACCTAAGAGACCAAGGATTAAAGGAAGCCACTTAACATCTAGCACTGCGTCTTTGTGGCGCCAATACTACCCACCTCAGCGATCACAAACCCGTGACCCTATACGGGCGTATAAGGTTGCATTGCACTTCGTTCGTTATTATTATGCACCTCATTGATTTTTATTAAAATGATTTAGATTATATCGAACATCGTAGACCAATTCCTCATTTGCTTTTATGCCCAGAAGTGACCAGATAGACGCGTACTGAATCTAGTCACCTTAACCCTGTCCTTGTCGTAAAGCCGGACGCGATCTTGGGCTCTTGGCCTTACGATCGAACACCATAACAACCCCACTTGATTACAAGCGTCTGCACTAAAACCCGTTGATGGTTGGTGATCAGAGTTCCAGTTAATCCTTCGTTTCAGAGTCGTTAAGCCTGGTTAGAAGGTACTAATCCTATTGATTACACAGGGATACTAGAACTCATCGAGCGAGGTGGATTGAGTTGTTCAAGAGTTTCTACTTGAAGGAATCCATTATTCAAGAGTATGTTTAGGGATTAAAAGTGGTGTGTACCCCCTTCGGCGAAAAGAACCAAACAACAACATCAAGAACTTGAAATCATCTTGAGGAGATTACACCAATAAGATTCATTGAAGGAAGGGAAGATAAGTATTTGCCTCGCTACCATATAGAATTTAATTAAATGACAAACGTTGACAAAGTGTCTGCGCCTCCATAAATGTTGTGGAAAGACTAACTTTGGATAGTGCACACTTAAAGACTCTCTGCACCGAAGTGAAGCACTCAGTAGGTAGTGCCGTTCGTGACCAGAAGTCCTGGATTTACCTAAAACAACTAAATGCAACTTACGCTAAACGAATTGACCGTATCTTCTGATGACGGCGAAATTTGGCTTCGCTGTCGCGGAAACAAGAAACAGAAGTCAGCCCTTGAGTGGCTATGAACGAACCTCGGTAGCCATCAAACAAAGAGTAAAGTTATCAGCAGTTTATTCCTGCCTTGATCACCTGTCAAATAAAACACAATGGGATGATGCCAAGGGCTGATCCAGAAATAAGTCTTGGAAGGGGCGGCAAGATAATTTTTCTGCATTTTCATGCATTTGTTTCGTAATTTAACTGCATTTTTTCAACTATTTCGACAGTTTTTTCGAAATTAGTTTCCTTGGATCCGCCCTTGGATGATGCTTCCCACAAAATATACAAAAGCTGTAACAACTTATTCTTACTATATACATACATTCTCAAAAACACAAAATTTACCAAAATTATTTTACAAACATAAAAACAACGATTGCTGCACAACGACACTGCTCAAGATGGAGACCTGACGACTGCAAAATCGTGTTTGCAAAATAATTTTTCGTGAATGTTGTGTGTTTTGAGAATGTGTGTAGTAAGTACAGATTGTTACAGCTTTTGTATGTTTTGTGGGGAGCATCATCGCATTGTGTTTCATTTGATAAATGGTCAAGGAAGGAATAAACTGCTGAAAATGTCCCTCTTTATTTAATGTCTATACCGTGGTTCTTTCATAGCCAGTCAGGGGCAGATTTCTGTTTCTTGTTCAAGTATCTAAGTTATATTTTTAGTCTTTAGTAAGTGACTAACCAAGCCTTTTTTTTTTTTTAGCAAGCCTAAGGATGAGGTTCAGGTTTTTTACTGCACTGTTGTGTGCGCGGCGTATTTTGTGATCGGCGACGTCTTCCTGAAGGGGACGGTTTTAATCAACGGCCGCCATTGTGTGTGTAACTATTTTGGATATCAACAAGGCTCTCTGCTACCAAAAACATACAATCGATTATTTGAGTTGATTCTGGGGCGAACTCAAGATGGGCCGCGGACACTATAACTAGTTTCGACTGCTTCGCTTAGGCCCAGCGTGACGAAAAATAGCCAATTGTGGGAGAGCTAAACCAAAATTAGACTGAAAACCAAAAGTGGGAAAAGGGCTGGCGAACTTTGGGGTTAAATTAGGGTTAAGAGGCTTGTGAGGTTGGGGGGAAAAGCCTAACCACAATTGGGCCTACTAAAGGCCTAACAGCCAAAAATCCCCCTAAATAGTAGACCCATCAGGGGTTGAAGAGGACCAGCCGGGTGGCTGGCCCGAAGGCTTTCTGATTTTTCCATGCTGGCCCCCTGCTTAAATACGTTTTGGTTGCCCCTGACAACCGCGAAATAGCCAGGGTGTTATGGGTAATGGAAAGTTCTAGAATGTTCTAGAGGCAGGAACCGGAAACTAAATTATAAGACATAGATAATGTCCACCTATGTAAGAATGGACACCCAAGACTAAGATTGGCGATTGGCCCCAGCAAACATGCAAGTAAACAAGATTTGCGACATAGCGCTTCTAACGTGTATGATGTCGTTTTGGTAAGTGCAATCCCTGTCCCTGCCGAACTTACCTGTTCACCTTGGATATGGATGTAATGACGGAGCTCACTATATAAGCTGTTGTTAACTTTAGTACTCAGTGGATGCAAAGAAATGCAGCACAATTAGTCAGTGTGCTAGTGTTTCGACAACGCCACTGGGTGAGGGACAATATAGCTCAACACACTGGCCACACCCAAAAGATGGAAGGGACCAAATTTCGGAGAAAGACTTCAAGTTTTGAATGACGACGCATATAGTAGGAGACAATTGGGATTATTTAGAATTTAGGTGTTAGAAATAGATTGTTTATTGTGAAGGGCTGAACTTTGCAGTAGAGTGCACCAGTGTGCTGTGCCAGAGTATCCAGAGTCGTAGTCAGCCCTGTGACTCCACTACGTGATACAGCGGAGTCACGGGGCTCACTATGACTCTGGATTCTCTGGACTCTTGGTCACTTCGTGGGCTGATAGCTTTTGACAACATACCAGTGTTGTTTCAGCAAGATGATGCTGCAGGCGTCACCTTGATATACCGTCTTCCCCTTGTCGTCCAAGAGCCAGCCAGCAGAAACAACTGGGCCCAAGGCTGTGCGATCATATATCACGTGTCTTTTACCCTGTTAAGGGCTTGTCTGGTAGTAGGGTGGAGTGTAAAAACCCTTTTGATGGGAGAATTTCTCATTGGTAGGGTGTGGAAAAGTTGTTCTTGGACATCGCTGTCACACACAAAAAATTTCATTCCTCAGGGGGTCATGTTTTGAGGTCCCCCCAAGGGCCTTCAAGTTCAACATTGAACGACAAAGGGTGGAACGACGAAAAGGGCAAAAATGATGATTTGACTGCTTCAATTATTAATACTGCTACTGATTATCAGTACTAATTATAATTTTTATCACAGAGTATGAAGTTCAGTGGGGGAGGGGGTTATCTTGGCCTATGGATTCTTCAACGGCACACGATCCAACATGAGAGCTTCTTTAATTTGAGCATCATTAAGTTGAGTCGTAAGAACGATAAACAAAAAATGAAATAAATCACAGAACAAAACAAAACCTATTTTCAAGAAAATAGTGCATTATTTGAGGTTGATAAAATAAGAGAAAGAAACATGAAAAAGAATGCTGCCATTAACTTATTTTCAACTGTATTTGTGTTTTTGGTCTAGAAAAATGTAATAATTTGATTTGCATTTTCCGACCATTCTCATTTAGCAGGTAATTAACAAACCTAATCAGAATGCCCCAAGCCTGCATAATGCCATCTTTTTTTTTTTTTTTGTCTCGTACTTATTATTTTTTTTGTTTCGAAGAAAATTTCCTTTTCATGGCTTCTTTTACCGCGCATTTACTCTAATCTGTTTTCTTCTTCGTATACAGTAAATTTTTAATTCACTTTTTGTATATGTTGACTATGATCAATTTATGTGAAACCAGGAGCTTATCAATAATTCCATAAGGAAACACAAGGAGTGTTGGACAATATTAAGGCGCTGTGCTAAAGTATGACAATAAATAAATGCAGAATCAAACCTATTTACGCTGCCTTTTGGACTTATATGTTAGACTGCCTGAGCATGGAATTGAACCCAAACGACATGTGAGACCAAAGGCCGGAGTCCTACGTCCTACCGCTCACCCATATTGACACAGCCTAGACAAGCATGGGCGTGTCAGTATGGCTGAGCAGTAGGACTTGTGCCTTTGGGTTTAAAGGTCGTGGGCTGAATTCCCGCTCAGGCAGTCCGACATTTAAGTCCAACAGGCAACGTAAATAGGTCTGCATCTGTATTATTTATCACGTTTCGAGGCATTTGGCTGTCCGTCATGTTTATTACAAAGTATGAAAATTACATCGCCCAACTTAGTAAAGCTTTGCAAATTTTTCCAAACTTGAGCAAATTTTTGCACTGTAAAACATGCAGAATTCGTCGACCTTATAAAGAATCTTTAAAAGCCTTGGTTTTTTTTTTTGTGCAGTGATGGCTCAGTTCGCTGACAGGTGGGTTTCAATTTTTAAAAGTCCTGATGCTGCATCGAGTTCTGGTAATGGTAGATTGTTTTGATAGTTCTTCACTCCTCTTCATATACGCCTAATAAAACTCCGTCGATGCTTTTTTTTTTCAATTTTTCAATGCTCAAAATGCACGACATTTGTTTCTGATTCCTATCCGAAGCCGATTCCATTTATTTATATCGGTCAGTTTTGTCTTTTCACTGGGCTGAAATCGTTCAAGAAACATTTGTTATTCAACACTTATTAAACACTTTTCTTATTGGTTCATTGTTTTCCATGAGTTCTTAATCATCGTGCTTTGTTTGATTGTGGAAACCCCGTTTTTCACATTAATTACAGTTTTTATTCCTGTTTTTAAGAAAACGTATAGTTTTTTTTTTTTTTGGCTTGTGGTGTGCGGTTCGTCTTCCAATTATTGCCTTGTAAACTGTACTGAAATAACCTCAACTCAGGAACGAATCGGCTATTACAGTGGGGCCGGGGGGGGGGGGGGGGGGGGTGTGAACGAGTGTATTCACCCAGTCATCTGGAAATTCATCTATGCTGTAAAGTTAGAGCAGGGAAGAAATGAGGCAGAAATAATTCAAGCCATAGCCGGTATTGCTCCTCACCTCGAAAATCATACAAGAACAAAGCACAACGCATTGAAAACATTGTTGAAGAATTCGACAACCGTGAGCCTCTAACTTACTTGCGTGGTGTAACATAATTTTAATCTGTAAGTTACCTAATTCACAGACTTTGTCTTTTTATATAGCCTTTTAAGCTGAGTTAACAGATTTTTAATTACATTTTCTCAATTTTTTACATATACGATGTTTTGTCCTAGCGAAGTTTTGACCTAGCTATGTTTTGTCCTTGCGATGTTTCGTCCGCGATATTTAGTCCGGCGATGTTTTGTCCCGCAATCTTTTGTCCCGCGATGTTTAGTCCTAGAACCGTAACTATATATTAACTAAGGGCGAGCTCGGGATCGCTACGCCATCTTTTCATCAGCTTTAGGCTAAACGCATAAAGTTTTAGTAAAACTGCATCTTAAAGGCGCTGTCCGTCTTTGTAAATTAATTTAATTGCGATCGGAGTTTCCAAAATCAATGCCATCAAACTGGATAGAATTCATGCTAAGAAATCGCCCAACAAAAATTTTAAGATGGTTGCCTAAAAATGGTAAAATGAGTGTGTTGGTAAAATAACAAACTCAGCCTGGCAAAGTAACTTGTCAAAACAGTCACGCAGCGTCCCTGCTCACACGGAGCGGTTTAATTATATACAGGGTGGAGCAGAAAGGAAGGGCCAACCCTGGCAATCACAGATGGTTAATGATACGGCAATGAAACTTTGCATGGTATGTACACGAAAGGGGAGCCAACTAACCATGTGTCGATCACTGACCTTGGCTCAGATTTTCAGGGTCATCATCATGCTAACTTTTTAACTGTGTTTCGTAGAACCCCAGTGTAAATTATAAACTTGTAGACAATGTCAAGGCATGGCCACTGAAAAAAAAACGGAACGAAATTTGGTACGTTAGTTTACGAATTAATGTATTTACAAGCATTTGTTTTGCTGCCCAAGTAGCTTTCCTGCCAAACAGATACCACGCAATATCACGCTGCCAACACCGCGCAAACTGACATAATTCAGTCACCACAGTCATCTCGGAAACAAAATCAGAAATGTTAAGACCGACCGCGCACTGAGTGACTTGGCCGCGCCGACAGGTTGCTGCAGCCAATGAAAATGATTAGTGCGTGGTTTTACATAAACGATAAGCATTCTCATTGGCTGCAGCGACCTGGCCGCGCGGCCAAGTCACTCAGTGCGCGGACGGCCTAACCTAAGGGACGGACAATTTTAGTTTTATTTTCTAGCTGACCAGGGTGACTATTTGCATAATGTATTGTAGTTTACAGCACCATTCTGCCTATTCGTGTAATTTTAAAGACCCTAACAAGAAATTTATTATTATAAATTTGTAACGTGTCCAGTCACCAGTATGTTAGTTGCTGTTTGTTCGTAAGGGAGCGCTCATAAATCACGTAACACTTTTTTCTAGCAATTTGTACCTTCCCCCCCCCCCCCCCACACTCCTTGGTAACACAAGCGTAACACTTGGCATAACTCATACCTGAAATTACGTTACATTTCCGAACTCCCCTAACCAATTGTAACCACTTTTTGGGATGATTTTTTTTTATAAGCTGACTTTAATATCAAGGAGCGTAATAACCAGTGATGTTGAAAAGTTAAAACTTTCAAGTTGTAAACAGAAGTCAGAAAAATAGTTTAGCCAAATAAAATTTAGCGAAAAAAATTTGCAAAATTCGCATAATTTATAAAAAATTTGTGTATTACGAAACATTTCGTCATATACCCTCTCCCCCCCCCCTTTACCATCATAACATATGGTAATACATTAAAGGAAAGCTAAACCCTCCGATCGTACATTTCAGTATCGTGAATTAAGACACTCAAAATACATGTGAGAGGTACGAAAACCACTCAGGCTTTATAGTTATTACGTAGTAATCTGTCTAAATCTTCAATCTAGCAGACGAATTCTTTGTTCGTGCGGTCAACACATTCAAGTCTCGTTTGCGTGACGTCATACTTTATCACATGTTGGCGCATGCGCCCAAGAACTCAGGAAAGATCGCGCTCGGCTCTCACATTCCTCACCACCACTGCTAGCGAAGAACAGCAGGACAGATTCTTTTCAAATGAAGCGCGTGCCCCCTCAACTGCTGCTCCCTCCCCACAAGCAAATAGTGGACACGGTCCAATCGCTTTCGCGTTGAGTGGATTACCGCCTAGCTGAACGAACTTACATGAGTCTTTGTTGCGTTAATAATCATGGTAGTGTACGTTCTCGAATACTTTAATTTAATAAATCATGCAGAGATTGAGTTTTGGTTCGCGCTGCTATGGTCGGAGCAGTCGGTCTCGCAGCCGTAATGTTAGAAGCACACGCTAGTATGCTATGGTGACGTCATTCCTCCAAGGTCCAAGGTGATGAAGTGCGACGTCAGTACCATGCGAGGAAATCGTGTTCGCTGTCTCGCGCCATGGAAACATCAAACTTAGATTCTAAATCAACTACTGCGTAATTAATACGAATGTTGGAAACTTCGCGCAAGCTTACATCTTGTTTTTTTCGTACTTAACTGGCAATAGTGAAACTTTAGATGGGAGGGTTTAGCTCTCCTTTAACTTAATCCTCCCTCCCCTCTCCAGGCTTTTCGGGATCGCTCCCCATGCAGGCTTCCCGTACTGTGACGATCACTGTTCTTTTATTTCACATTCACTGTTTGGCAGGAAAGCTACTCGGTAGCAAAACAGAATGACGCTTATAATTTCCGTAATTCCTAAACTAACGTACCGAATTACATTCCATTTTTTTAACAGCCATGCCTTTTCAGTGTCTAGAATTTTCTAATTTACACTAGGGTTCTACGAAGCATGGTTAAAAAGTTAGCATCACGATGACCTTGAAAATGGACGTCAGGGTCATTGAGCGACACGTGTTTAGTTGGCCCCTCTATTCGCCTATATACCATGCAAAGTTTCATTGCCCTAACATTAACAACTTGTGATTGCCAGGGGGGGGGGGGCCTTCCTTTCTGCCCCACCCTGTATATGAATGTATTACATGGGATCAGACTATTTATTCGATCAGTTGTTGGAAGGGAGGGGAGGGTCACCCTGATGTTCCTAATGATGTACAAGGTAGATAAATACGGTTTTTCCCCCTCACCTAATACAGCATACGGTGTTAAAAAAATGGTTTGTTCTTTTACAAAACGAGCATTTCAACGAAATTTCTTTTCACTAGCTCTAACGGAGAGCTAAAAGGGGCGAAGGCCACTTCTCCTGGAAAGGTGGCTTCTTCGCCCTTATTTCCTCTCCCTCTCTCCCTCCCCACTTCCCCTTTTTCCAGTGTGTCATCGATAAAGTCTGAAGAGTACACATTTCAAAGTTTAAATCCTGTCGAAATCGGAAACGAAATGGTCCTTCACCAGAGACAAAATGGTCACGTTCACCCATAAATAACGGTCGTTCCGGATCATCACAATCGTGGTCACGTCCGAAACCGTGCAACACAACTTGTACTATAGAGGAACCCAACCCAAAGCAGGCCATAATGTATAGGTAGCAGCAATCTTACGCACGACATCACCCCGTGTCCACAAACTAACCTGGCAAACTTACTGGTGGATTGGTTGGCCACGAATGCAACTTGGAGGAAAGAAGTCGAACCAAAGAAGAATTAGGTTTCATAGATCGTATTTTAATGCTCGCTTTACGCTCAAACGACCGTAAATTGCCATAAATTGCCATAAATTGCTTTATAACCGGGGCATAAAGGGAAAGTTAAACAGTAAAATCAAATGGACATTTACCACACGGTCTTGTCTTGGGTCGGAGTAGGAATGGAATGTAAAATCCCATTCTCGTCGCCATTGTGAAATCTTTACCGATAGGCCTAGTGGCCGAGTAGCCTATACTATTTCACGATACATATACAAATAAGTAACGGGAGGGCAAATGACATGGTTTTTTGTATGACAATCGGTTATATGCGTTTTACAGAACAGCTAAGCCATTTATGAACCAGGGATGTGTACAAACGACGCAGCTGGGAATATCCCAAGATGACGTCACAGTGGAGCATTCATACTGACGTAATGAGGCAATGTGGCACATACACCACATAAAACTTGGCATTTGTGTGGCACTTTGTTTACATATTTTTTTTAAATCCGGGGCTTAATCGGTTGTGGGGGAACTGCGATAAGAGGCGTGGACGGAGTTATGAATGGCTTGGCAACGATAAGAATGACACAAACGTGATTTCCGGGCCATGTTTGGAAAGATGGGAATGAACACACTGCTGCAGCTGCGTAAGGAGCCCTTTCTGGCGATCTCGAAAGTAATCTCGGCCTCGAGGGACAGACAAGACGGTAATAAGTTGCGAGTTGTAAAAGGCACTGTCCAGGTTAGGCACTCAAGTATTGTAACCGCAGTCGCCGAAGAGAGGCGAAGTTGGCCCGTTTGCGTATTTGTCACACCAACCTAAGACATAGTTTCCTATTGAGGGAAGAATTACCTCCCGACTGCCATTATTGTCATCGGCCACGTGCTGTCCATCATGTGCTTATGGAATGTCGCCATCTTTATGGTGTTCGTCGCCGTTTCCATCTGCCATGAAACTTAGTGCCTCAATTAGGCGATGAGTCTGTCCTCCTGCCCGGGTTTTTTTTAATTTTTTTGCAGGAGGTACAGATGTTTTGTGAGATCTATATATAGGGTTTGTTTAACATATCTGTAATGTGTGGCACAGTGGCAACGCAGAACACTGCACTGTGACTGAGGTTGGTGCTAACGACCTAGCTGTCCTCCCGACATTAAGATTTAACCCCCGACCCCCACCCAGTTAAGCAGGTATTTTAATGGTTCAGGTTTCAGATGTTACAAATGCTCGCCCGCCTAACTCAAGTGAATAGCCTAATCGCCACAAGCTAATGATAACTGAAATATAGAGTATTGGCATAATGTTACTTATATCGGGATAAATTAGAGTCACAATTCCGAGAATTATGGAGAATATTACCGCTAAACTTCACAACGAAGTCACCTTCAATGTCTTGCTAATTTTCAATGGCAAACTGCCATCTTCCTCAGGCACTTTTGGCAAAGTATCGGCCTCCTTACCGTCAACATCGTCTGCTACGAATTCGTAATTCGTACGAATTCGTAGCAAACGATGTTGGCGGTTGGGAATTCGTAGCAGACGATGTAGGTGTAAGGAATATGGCAGTTTGCCATTGAAAATTCGCAAGACATTGAAGGTGTATTCGTTGTGAAGTTTAGCGGTAACATTCTCCATAATTCTCGGAATTGTGACTCTAATTTGACGAATTTTCACAGTAATATGACGAGCGTTGTTTTCACTGATATCGTTAGTTGGTTTTGGGAATAATTATAATTAAGTAGCTAAAATAGTGTTGAACTTGCCGGGATCATAGTTGGAATTCCATGGCTTCAGTATAATATGGAAAGCATAACAATGGTTCTCGATTATTGGGGGAATAACAATTGGGCACCCCCATGCAGGAAAGAGATGAGTCTCTTTGCTCCACGGCCGCACCCCCCCCCCCCCCAACGTCCATCTGCGTATGATGACAGAATGCTCTGTCTGTTGTTAGTTTTTTTAATATTTGTTTTTTTTTGGGTTTCACGTGTTAGGATATATAAGAGAGCAGTTAAGCAGGTTATAAGACTGAGCGTGTGGTGTACCAGACCGGTAAGCTCAATAAATTAAACTAAACTAAACAACATGACAATTCATGGGAAGAAAGTCTGATACGAAGTACCCAACATCCTGGGCCACTGATGCAGTCCCGCAACTAACTTTCGCAGAGGAGGGGTGTAAGGACAAAATGTAGGGCCCCTTCCTCAACAAGTACAAAGGTAGGGGTCGGGGATGGGCTGTGTGGCTGCCAACCCCGATCTAACTATATTGAATTTTGTCTCATTTGGGCCCTCGACTAGTGAATTTTGGATCCCGTGCCTCCTGGGCCCGGTTGCCTGGCAACCCTTTGCCCCATCTCTAATTGCGGCACTGCAATGATGTATGACGAACTATTAGGCCATGCAAAGTTGTTTGGTTTACAGGCGCGTGCGGATGTCTGGCATTTATGCCAGCAAGAAGGTCTTGTGGCATAAATGCGCCTTTAAAAAGTTTTTGCCAGAGCGGGTTGTCGGACTTGCATTTCATATCAACTGATACGAAATCTTTTAAATTGATGTTTACTTCTGAACTACGTCACCTCGTCTAACTGTACACCGAATGAAAAGTTCCTGAGTTGCCTAATCACCCAACTCTCCAAGGGTGGTTGGCGATTCGAGCGATAATGAGCTCATTCTAGCTTCTCCTGGCAAGGATTTATAATTTCAGCAGACGATTCAGTCTATCGACCAAGCGAATCAGTGATAAGCGGTTGATTTATTTGCTGATAACGAGTTGAGGTTCGCGCAACTAATTTATTGAAAATTGGCGTCAGGAAAGCAACAAAAATTTCGTTTCGTTGGACGCTTGTAACGGTTTGACGAGGAAAGCAAACAAAATAAATATTAATGGGGGGTTTGCCACCAAAGACAAGTTGCAGCATCTACAGCCATTTGCCGCTATCTAATTCTGTCTAGCCTTCACTTTCAACAGGCGAAGGAACACACAAATAAATTTCCTTTTACACAACAAACAAGCCACGTGCCTCCTTAATTATTGAGTGTAAAGTTGGTGCGCCCACGTGCACCAGAAAGCAAGCGGTAAAGTTAAACCTAACGACATCACGTGCGCTTTTTTCTATACATCGACCATTTTGAAACGCAGATTTTCAACCGCTAGATGGGCGCCATCCAGTGGCAGCGATATCGTTAACCTTGACCGATTGTTCTCTAGTACACGTGGACACACCAACTTTACACTCCATAATTATGGAGGCACGTGGCTAGTTTGCTCTGTAAAAAAATTCTTTGCGCCTCCTTCCTTTGCTTGTTGAACTCAAGTGGTACATAAAACTAAATAATGGTAGAGGGCGCTAGATGCTGCAGGCTGTCATTCAGGACATTGAATGAGGATTTGGGTAGCCCTACTGAACTGCAGTAAAAACAGAATAGTCTCGGGATGTTAGAACGTCGGTTCATGGGTCATGTGCTTTTAATTGAAAATGTATTTCCTTATTTATAAGAATTTGGATCATGGCTTTTTTTTTCTCTGCTATCATGAAAGTTATGTAATATATTAAATTCCTATTGTTAAAATTGAATCGTCGTTTGCAGCTGTGAAGAATTTAGCAAGTGACTTTCTGGCACACGTGTGTTATTTCTGTCGCAAGTTGCTTCTAGGTTCGTCATACGATGGGTAAATAAATGGATATAAAACTATTATTGACTGTCAATCAGGTTGGATCCACCCGAACCAAAATTGATGGAAATAATGTCAAATTCCGAATATTTTCTGCTTTGCAAAGTAGTGATAACAATCCGGCAAGAAGGCTGCCATCAATATTAAAAAAAAAAAAATTTGTCACTGAGTTATGATGTCACCAAGCAATTACGTCATCCGGTCCAGTAAAAGTTGACTCGCCGTAGTCGTTTTGCGCCAATAGACGGCACATTGTTGATTTAGAAAAATGTAGAAAGCCGGAATTGCTGCTTAAATCACGGGCGGACTATCAGGATATTCAGGGTATTCAGCTGAATACGGGCCCTGGATTACGAGGAGCCCTGCAAGGGCCCTGCACAGTACAGAATCAGAATGTAGAATTGCACATGAATTTAAACGAAAAAGATAGAAACACACAAAAAGCCATTAGGCCAACAGCTGAAAATCACCACATAAAAAAAACACAGACAATAATTAATTTAGCTGCACCACGAATTAGCGAAGCAGAGTAGAGCAAACTTCGGGCTTAATTATTACATAGGCCCTGAAGCTTCTATTCCAGTTGGCCTTGCATCAGCAGCTACCAGCTGTAGCTTGAGTTTTCTGCCGCCAGACGATGCGTTGGCTTGGCGTTAAGCGCGCCAACACGAAAATTACGGAATGAAACGGGTTTCTGCACGTGCGGCGTTTTGGTGTATGTTCACCGTGTTTATTTTGTTGATGTGTTTGCTGAGCAGAAAGGTCATAGAGTGGACTTCTGAGCAATAATCTGGCAAATAAAATGTCATGCATTGCCAAGTTTTAAGGGACCCTTTTGAAGAAAAAATAAATACTTTCTTTCACATTTTTTATAATTGTTCTTCTGTTGGACAGGGGTGGGGTGGATTTTGGTTAACTTGCACACGGGCCCCTCGTAAGCTTCTAGAGATTTCCTCCAAACCCTCTACACCTTACAAAAATATTATGGGAACGATATTCAGTAAGTAAAATAGAATATTTTGTTATAAGCCACAAACTGAGAGCGGATACAGAAATGAGTTATCTCCGGCCCGTGAGATGTAATGCTTAAAAACATACTTTGATGCGATTTAAGACCCTCGAAATGCAGAATATTGAACCGGTGCAGAATATGAAATCCCTGGGCCACCAAGATTGAGTTATTTATAAGTATAACGATGAAATGATGCCAAAAAAGACGTCCGATCGCACTATACGTCGTTTTCAAATACGATTAACCACTGTCCGTCAATTTCACGTCATTTTCGAGACTCTTGAAGTGATGCTGAACGTGCCCCGGACTCCTGTTCATTAAGCATTTGTCAGCTGTCACGTTTCTGGTTTTGACAATTCACTATTAGATGTCTAGTTCCTGTAATAGGACGACATCATTTCAGAGCCACATTTAGAGCTGTCAGTCATCATCGATTATGGAGAAGCCTGTCAAAATATCGGCCTCTTGGGGACTTTTTTCACTTAGGCTATCTCAGAAATTGACAGCTCTTTTTTTTTTTGCCAAAGTTGTTGGCACACATTTTCCAAATACGAGTACGGTAGTCTTGACAGGCTTGTTGCCACTTTTTTCCCACTTCGCCAAGAGAATTCCAGCCATGTTGTTAGCTTCGCTCACTCTATCGGCATCGCTGCCTGTTTCAGGTAGTTAATTTTGATCTCCATAGCACCTGATTGTGCTGCATTCGTTCATCACAATCCTGAGAATGTCTGCAGTTCTGTAAGCACTCAGGGAATGGGCGAGAGGTTTCAAGTTCAAGAACTTAATTCCAATTCATTCCTTACTTCATAGCTAGGGGACTGTGTACATAGTACCACATAATTAGGCATCGGCAAAATTTTCCCTTCGAACTGACCCTGTATAGGCTCTAGAGGTGCTGACCTTCCAATCTGAACCCCCAACACCAACTGGCGATTCGTCATTCGGCCACCTGTATTTATACGGGTGGAGAATGATAGATCTGGCCTAAAGCTTTACGTCAAGTGACTGGCTAGCAGGTGCGATCTGGTGCCAACTGGTTTAACAGTGGGTCTCTCTCGTCAGCCGGCTGTTATAAATTGGCCAACTCCCGTGTGCCCACCGAAGTTAGCGGTCTGCAACAGCTATGCTATCGGCAAGGTGCTCCACGGAGTGTTGGTTCCGAGAGTTGTGCATTACCGCACATGTAAGCCGTTACACAATAATGGGTTTGCTTTACGTTGAAAAGTTTACTATGCGTGGCAATCGCACGCTTAGTTTGCTCTCTCAGTCTGCACACTTCCGTGCTTCAAAAACGCGAATGTTTGACAGCCTCCTGTTTCTGATAGACTTACTTGTCCGTATGTCCACCCGTTATGAGAGCTGTACATACCGTGTTGCTGACCCAAGTATGGTGAAAAATACATAATAATTTTACATGTTTTTTTTTCACCAAGTTACTCACTCGTTAATTTCCCTGAAGGATAACTATTGGGTCAAGCCGACGTCATGAACAGTTTTCCGTATATTTACACAATAAAAAGAGCCACACAAATAGGCTTATCAGCAACGTAATTTGGAGGTACGCTCACGTTAGGTGCTTTATGTTTGGTGGAGTAGGCGCGCAAACACGCAAAAACACAAACAATCAAATCCGGCGTGTTTATGATGCAGATGACGTACGTTCGTTAAAAGTGTCATAAATGAAATAGAAATTTCCCCACTCCACCCAACGCCTACATTTTTCTTCTCTACCTCAACCAGTACCCGTTAATACAATTCACAGAGGCTTGGCACGAAATAGGAGCGGCCAGAAAACAAAACTCCGTAAGCGTCACTACCAACAATATTATATAGTAACAATAATACCATATAATAGTATGCCATATAATATTGTTGGTAGTTTTGCTTGCGGAGTTTTTTTTTTTTCTGGCCGCTCCTATTTTGTGCCAAGCCCCTGTGATACAATTCCCCACCAACAGCAACAAAGGTGCTTTCTCCAACACCTGCCAAGAAATGAGCTTTCCCTGTTATGTCTCCAGAGCTTCTCATCAAATTTTAGTGACATGAGAACAATAAGCATTTTTTTTTTTTAAATAAACGAAGTAACACTAATAAAGACAACATGTAAGTTATAATTTCGTTTCTTCAGTCCTATTTATTTTGACCTATAGGTGGTCAAAAATAGCATAGTACTGTAACGTGCTAATATTTTCAGGAGAACCCTTCGGAGCAGTGAGCATACAGAACTTAGGTAAAACGTTTGTTTTCATCATTAGGGGGTGGGGGAGGGAGTGACCATTTCGGACAAGGGGAATGGGAGACCCACACAATTTAGGAGTCACATATTTATTTTTACCGAGCAATGTTTTTAAGAGACATTTATTTTGATTTTTTATAGCATAAAACATTTAGCATAATATTACTAAAAAAAAACATGTGTTCCTTATAACTTTTTTTTTTCATTTTCACAACCAGCTAATCATTTAACTAAAGGTGGTGGGGGATAAACGTTTGTCTTCTCATTTTCTAGGAGAATTAGTTCCAAAAGTTGCAATAAAATGTGACAGAAGAGGAAGCGAGTTTAAAAAAGGGCATATTTGCATAACGTCATTTGTTTACCGACCCAAAAGTACGGCAGGTGGTAGTTGGTTTTCGGACTTTTTTTTGTCTACGTCCTTGGTCTTTAACTGTCAAAATACTTTCTTTGTTTGTAAATCTCTACCACTACTCTCTGAAGAAGCTGCGCCCTGGCAGTACACATGTCTGTGTAACAGCATAGCACAGTTTGCGTAATGGGGGGGGGGGGGGTTAATGGCGCGTCGACAGCTTGGTCATTAGCGCCAACCTCAGTCACAGTGCAGTGGTCCGGGTTGCCACTGCACCACACATTACAGAGATGTTATTCAAACCCCTAATCTAAATCTTGTCATACATCTGTACCTCGTGCAAAAATTGAAAAACACCGGACAGGAGGACAGACTTAATGCGTTTGTTTGCGTAATGGTAGTACACATTCTTCTTTTACAAAAAGTGCCCTGCCGCTTCGCAAACTGTGTGTTGCTAGTACACAACTCGTATTTGGCTGCGCTGGTACACACAAACGTGTACTGGCAGTGTACAGAATCTTCAGAGAGCAAAATACTATTGTAACTTTAAAATTTGTTCTAATTCCAATGTCAAATCGAATAAAGTAGTTTGTGCAGTTACGTTCTTCTGGTCTTTAAATTGTCTGCGTTGCACAATCAACTCTTTTCACATTTCCCAAGGCCGAGTTCTGTCTAAATCGATTTTCACCAATTGTATGGGTTAGTTCCGTACACGATTTCTGGGGCACTTTCTTTGCCCTTATCACCTTTAACAACAGATTTTGGTACTCAAACAAAACCAAACCGCTTCTTTCGTGCTGTTATTGCAGGGGTCGGCATTGTGTGCTCTTGTCGTTTACGTGGTCGTAATTCGACTCCTCTGGGATTAAATTGAAAATTGGCGCAGCTGCGGTCACTTCGAAACAATTTTCAAGGGGTATTATTTTGTCGAAAAGTGCTTCGAGCTTTCCGTAAACCAATAACAAATGTAATGTAAGTAATGTTTTATTTCCATCAATAATGGAGCAGCCAATGAAAGCTCTGCACTCACTTGTACTAGCTGTTTTTCCGGGGTTTTTTTTTTTTAATTTTTCAGTTTTGTTTCTGATCCTCACGATATACACCATTTTTTCACGCGCAGAATATAGCAGAAACTAGATAACAACGCAGAAGTAACTCCACGGTAACTTTCTTCAGAAGTTAAATTAACCCGTAATGCAATCAAATCCACACTTAGGACTCATTCCTTAACGTAGTTATTTACAAACATAATAAAGTTACTTGGGTCACCCTAAAGTCTAATGAAGGCTCCTAAGAGTATAATCCTCCACTTATTTAGCACCAAGCACAGCAAGACCCGAATGTGGGTTTGGTCTTCAGAGTTGGCTAAAAATCCGGTTGTATGAGGTGCTTAGAGGCTTTCTTGGAACATTAGGTGTGGTTGGGAATGCGTGTGCTACAAATTTCTTTATGGATGGATCATACTCTCCAAACGACGTGCGGTGAATAAAATAGCTGGACAGCCTGCAGGCGGATACCTGATTGCATAAAATTCCATGCCAATTTTATTAGCAGCTATCACGAAAATTGTCAGCAAGACTTATGCTCTTTAAGTGGATCTGTTTACCTTTTAGTTTATATTTTACAATCATAGGAATTCAGGATATATTTTACTTTAATAAAATATTGAACATTTTGCAGTACGAAAGTGTTTATATTGTCACGTGCTGCTTTCGTCGCAATTGCAGACAAATTTACAGCACTGCTGTGGCTGCCGTGAACTTCTGAGAATCTTAAAAGGGTAACACATTAGCAATTATCTGCTTGGATGGTAGGTGCCTGGCAAACCCTAAAAATTAGTCAACGGAGAAATGCAAGCGCTGGAAGTGACAAAAAAAAACACTGAGGGTCAAAATATTCCGGGAAGGAAAGGGAAGGGGAATTCCCCTAACTATACTGTAGGTTCTAAATAGCTCAAAGATACGGATTCATGTGCTGCCCAATCCCTTTTTGTGACTTTTATCATTTAGTTTTTGTCTTTTCTTGTTGAGAATGTGCTGGCATTTTAATTCGACAGCGTCAACCAATTCTTAACGAAATTATTTTGCTTCTTTGTCTGAGGCAAACTCGAGCCGTACTCAAACTGTTTGTGGACCTTGTTTGTTTGGTTTGACGCCTGGAGCTACAATTGGAAAGAAACGAAGGAGAAGCCTAAGAAATTCGTACTGACGAAGGCAACCACAGCAAAGAAAAGGCTGAATCTTTCCACAAACAGTCTAAATTGCCGAAGCTTTCATACCTAATGTTTAGGAAAAAAACCCTACGACCGCTCAAATTTTTTGCTAAAAAAAGGCAATAATGATGAAATAAATAATAATAACAACCATAATGATAATAATAAAATGTTTGGTGCATATAAGCACACTCAGGTCAGGAAATGACCCCAGGAAGGGACTGATATCCAACCTTAAGAACAGCATTTAAGATAGGAGGAAAAAACATACTTATGGTTACTTGAGAGGGACATAAAAAGACTGCAATCCTTTTAACCTCCAGATAACCCCCCCCCCCCCGCCCTCCCCAACCATTCGCCTGGAAACCTGTAATAAAAACAATGGAAAACATGAAAAAAGAGGTTAAAAAGGAAGTAAAAGGGTGAGACTAAAAATATATACACTAAAAAAGCATTCCTATAGACGATTTCGGAAGCAAAACCTGCAAAGGAAAATAGCTGTACTGATGTGCATATCAGATCTTTTTTTAAATGTTAAGTCGACCAATGACAACAATCTTTCAAAGCTGTTCACTGCAGGGGATTGGTTGAGGAATGAAACTGTACTACGCTCAAGCCTATAGTAATTCGAAATCAGGAAAAGGCTGAAATTTGGAGCAGGGCCTTTTTTACCATACTAACTGGTGGACAATGTTGCCCACCAGTGACTTAAACTTGCCACCAGCGATTATAAACTTGCGTATCAGTGATGGATCTGAGATCGATTAAATTCTGTGTTAATAATGTGAACTAATAAAAAAACAACTACGAAAGTTTTTGAAAATATTCTGTATTAAAAAAAAAAAACATTCTTTCCAGCAGTCACAAACTGAACTTTATTGCCTTAAAACCTTTCAGCTTCCACCGGGTCGCTTACAGCGCTCCTCCAGATCCTCTACCTGGCAGAATAGGTTACGTTTGTATGCCCACCAGCGAAAATTTCTTTAAAAAGGCCCTGTTGTAAGAGGCGCTTAAAAAGACTTTCCAGCTCTTCCAAGATTTACTGCACAGTAGCAACTAATTTTGATTGATCTCAAAGATAAAGGAATAAAGGAAACACCGTATACGGCTCGACGGATTGCCCACGAGAATTTTCTTTTTCTTTCTGCAAAACGACCAACATGCTGTCTTACATTGAGAATTTTCGTTTTCTTTTCACTGAATGGGGACCATGGTCGGATTACACTGGAAAGACCCCGGCTCATCGAAACCCAAACCGACAGCACACCTCTTCCTTCAGTAATCATACAGAACGAAGCTTTTCTCAATGAGCGCGGACAAACAAACCACAGATCTTTACAGTATATACCTCACTTAGAGGATGCTGCTTTGTTTTATACCCTGATTAGGGTATAAATGACGTCAGCTTCGTTAATCTTCGGGTTTTTACGGAAAGATCACAAAGCTGTTTCTCGGTTAAGATTCGTTGAATTTGGCGTTCAACAACATAAAAATGACGTTAGGCCTAATACGAAATGCGAATGCCGAAGCGAACGGAATTACAGGTTGGTTAATGAAATGCGATGGTGGAATGGCGTCAGCTTCGTTAATCGTCGGTTTTTTTCGGCAACACGAAGCTGCTTATACGTTTCATTTGGCGTATCAACAACATAAAAATGAGGTTAGGCCTAATACGAAATGCCAATGCCGTAGCAAACGAAATTACAGGTTGATTGATGAAATGCGATGGTGGATGGTAACACTACGCCAGATAAGAGTTAAACATCGTCAACAAAACATAAAAGGTAAACATTATAGACGAAACTAAACACTGTAAATCAAAATTACTTCGTATGTCGAAATCGAGACCGTAAATCAAAACCGAATCCCTAACACGAAATTCCTTCAGAAAGAAAACAAAAATTCTCAACCGAATTCCACTCGTGCTTGTGTTAAATGTATAATTTGGGTGTATTAGCACTCAACTCATTTCCAACAAATTTCTCTTGACTTTCGGACTCGGGAAATTAAAACTGGAAAGGAGTATCGTGCTAAAACACCCAAATTGTCGATTTAATACAAGCACTCGTGGTATTATAACTGAAAAGATCTCGGAGAATCGAAAACGAAACCGTTACTAAACGAAATAACTTCGGAGAATCGTTTTGCGGGAAGAAAAACACAAATTCTCTAACCAAGTTCCACTCGTGCTTCTATGAAATGCATAATTGTGCGTTTTTGCACTCAACAATTTCCCTCTACCTTCCATCTCGGAAAATTAACTCTGGAAAGGAGTTTCGTGCTAAAACACACAAATTATTGATGTCATCGAAGCACTTGGGGTATTATAGCCGATAATTTTACCGCACGTCCCATCTCTTGTTCTGGGTCGCCACTCGGCCAATTGTGGAACGACTGTTCGTAACTAATTTCTTTTCGGATAATCACGTTAAAAATAGTCTGTATGGGTTTTAACCTAATAAATAGGTGCAAAAAATAACTTTTGGGTTACGATTGGTGCAGACATTCGGCAATTTAGGGCGCAAACAGCGTTATTTTTTTTTTAGTGAATGAACATCATACGGAGGTGGAGTCTGTTCGGTGCTGTTTTACGCATGGACTACCAGGCTATCGATATCTGGCATAGGGTGAGAGACTCAGAAAGGCCGGACTGGACTCGCTGGAGCTTCGTAGGATACGGGCTGACTTTGTTCTTACTTTCAAGATTCTACACGGGTTTCTATCGGTTGACTTGCCTTTGTTTGATCAACACCCACTTACTGCTACGCGTGACCATTCAATGAAATTGCGTATGCAGCCATTTAAATTGGATTGCCGTAACTACACACTTTTTTGCTTGTCGGGAAGTGCCAGTGTGGCACTCCCTACCCGAGGGGCTTGTTACATCCTAGTCAGTCGCTGTCTTCAAAAGCTACTTTACATGCAGCCGTTTCAAAATTTTCTAAAACGCCACTTATCCTAATATCCTGCTTTTAACATGGGACCAGTGTTATGGCAAAAAATTGCCCTTCTGTTCTCCCAACCTCTTTTTTCTGTGGCTAAACAACCATATTTTTATTATTATTATTATGTTATTACCTAAACCGATTAACGACGGAAAAAATAACCATTAATTACTTAAAAACAAAAGCGTGAAACACGTGAAGAAAGATTCAGGGAAAAAGGGGAAAGGCCACAAATACGAAGTTTTCACCGTTTATGGCTCGTATGTTGATCTTTGAAAACCGTTTAGAGAAAGTATTGTAGGTTAATAGTACTTGAGGTTTAAGTTCAGCAAGTCGCCACTAGGAGGGCTGATGCTCGGTTTTAAAGCATCTTCGCCAATCCTGGTCACGATACATATATATTGATTTTGGAACTGGGTCGCCGTGGATCCGCGTTCCGCTAGAATTAGCGGGTCAATTGGGCGATAAGTCTGTCCTCCTGTCCTGGGTTTTAATTTTTGCAGGAGGTACAGGTCTATGATAAGATCTAGTTTTGAGGTATGGTTAACATCTCTGTAATGTGTGGCGCAGCGGCAACCCTGACCACTGCACTCTGACTGAGGTTGGTGCCAATGTACTGGCTGTCGACGCGCCATTAAGCCTCAAACCCTTCCCCCCTCACCGTGTCACTGGCCTAACTTGGGTCACCATTTTGGGTCAATCCATAGGTTGCCGGGTCAACCGTCCAGACACGCAGGTGAGCTGATGACCCAGACTTATCTTGTGATGGAGTGAACCAGTTGATCAATAACCAAGGTGTGTTGACAACCAAGTTTAGTTGTGGACTTCTTAAACTGTAGTGGTTATTTTTTTTAATAAGCATAGCAGTTTGTCTTATTTAGTAGGACGTAATTTATGAAGCCTTTGCTGCCTAACAACGAGTTTTACATGACCCCAGCCAGTTAAAGTGATCCTGCATCTTTGCCAATTTAATTGCAGCGGCCAAAAGTAACCGTTTACAGTCCCGTTTATTCGGGCCGGTTAAAAAAAGAATTGTCTGACCAATATGTATTTCCTGGAAAGTTGAGTCTCATGGATCATCCGGCTAGCTTTGAGTCACCGGGTCAAGTCGGGTCACTGGATTACCTGATATCCGGGTCACGGGTCGGAAAAATGTCGAGTCACTGTGTCAACAATCTAAGCCATTTCCAACTCTGCTTCTTCTTACGTATTCGTAACAAACACACTTCATTGAGCTACTGCATTTTAAAATCTATATTTTATATTGGAATATAGATTTTAAAACTTTGGAAGGGCTCTACACTTTCTCAGACCATTGTACTGTGACCGAGGTTAGCGCTAATGCCCAAGCTGTCGGTACGCCATTAAGCCTCCACCCCAACCCTACTCCCCACTCCCACTTTTAAGCCAGGGCAGCAAGTAACCACGAAACGTGCAACGACATTGACAAATAGTTTCGCCTCAGGAGGTTGTGCTTGAATTAGGAACATCAACATATCGGCCCGTCAGCCGCGCTAGATAATTTTCATCGACGTCAAAATATGAGAAGTTGCAGTGTCGCCCTGATTCGCAGCCCCTGAGCGTTGGGGAGATTTTCGAACTTTCATGCTTAGCAATCGAATTTATTAGATTTACACGACGTCTTCGTTTGTTAGTATGCGTCGTTTTGAATTGAAGTTTAGGTGAGGAGCATACCTAATGCAGGCGTCGAAGCAGAGCGGCAAACGACGTATGAGGCCTTGTCACAGAGTTGTGTGCACGCTCTTTATATAGAGTGAACGAATTCAAATTTACCGTAAATCCCAATATGTCGTTGGTGTGAAATGCGTTGTGTGTAGGTAGGTCTCCGCAGTACATATATAGACTTAAAGGCGAATGGTGCTTGTCCTATTTGCCATTCGTTATAGAGCCTTCGGAGACGACAGCACGGATTACGGGCAAACGAACTTTGAGTACCACACCCCAGGGAACAGACATTTTGCAAATGTGTTGGAATCTAAAATTCCACGAAAATCGAAATGCAGTACAGAAACTTTATTTACACAATATTGCCAAAAGTCAGTGAAGTCCCACAGGAGCTCGTGGTCCGCCGCTCGCGCGCTGAATGGATAAATACGTATAATGACAAGGGTGAAACCAACCAGAAGTCATATCGTAGAACAATTAGTTTGTTTTTTTATAATCACTATTATAATCACTGGAACTCGCGCTGAACGTCTTTATTGCTAACATGTCTCACGTTGTAACTCATTATTGTACCACTAGGATGTCCAGAGCTAGTCGAGTAGCTTTTCAGTTTTTGCTATCCCAGTCAACTTCCGGTAATGGCCGGGGGCTTTTACCTCGATGCTAAAACGCTTCTCAGCTCGCTGTGGACAATGGAGTGGTACAAACAATGGCTTCGAATGTGAGACAAGCTATCAATAAAGACGTTCAGCGCGAGTTCCTGCGATGATAATAGCACGTAAGCGTAAAATGTAATAACGCTCAATACAGGTATGGATTGTTCTACGGTATGATTTCTGGCTGGTTTCATCCTTTTATTATATGCATAGTACTCTGTATCCACGGAACGCGTGAGCGACGGGCGACGAGCCCCTGTGTGAAGTCCCTGTATGGCTGCACATTTAGTATTAAATAAATCACAAGAAAAAGTAGTAAATTAAAAATATATATATTATGTATATATATGTATGTATGTATATGTAAATGTATATATTTAATTATGAAAAAGAGTGAATTCATTCAAAAGATTCATTCAAAGAGTGTTGCCGAAGGTCTATAAAAATCCTTGTGTGGCTACACATTTAAACATAATTTCACAATGTAGATAAAGAAAAATCTATACAAAAAAAATTAAATCATACAGTATGGTAAAAAAAAATCACAGACACAAAAAAAAATGAATAAAGAATAAAACTAAAACTTAGTTCTTAATTAGCCATTCTTTTATTTTATGTTTGACAGAAGTCTACTGAGTTAAATCTAGTAAGTTTTCAGCAAATTGAAAATTGTTGGGATATAATAATCTTTATTTTTTGAGCCGTAATTATTTTTAATTATTATGGAATCTGGAATCTTAGTGTTTTATCGCAAAGAAAACCCATTTTAAATTCATTTTTAATTTTGAAATCGTTGCAAAAGTAATTTCTATGCATAACAATCAAGTTTTTCAATTTAGTTGCATTTAAAATTCTGTGTTCCTTAACTAGTAGATGTGTAGTGGTTATGTTTTCTGAAAAGGACTTTTAAAATTTTATTTTGTACCTTTTGTAGCCTATCAATAAGGGTTGAAGAAGAAAAACAATACACTTCAATACCATATTTAAGTTGACTGGTTACCAATGCATCAAAGACGATTCGTTTGTGCTTATTATTCAATAGCGATGTAATTTTATAGAAGAAAGGAATCATTTTACTAAGTTTAGCGATCAGAAGATTAATATGATGAACATGTTTCCAAAAATTATCCACCCCAAGTCCAAGATACTTACTTCCTAGATACCTTGGTACAGGTTAAAGTACAGTTGGAATAATTTACAGTGCGGGGGGGGGGGGGTTAAAGTTGTGGTGCCTTGTAGATTATCTCGGGGGTTTTTTCAGATAGTTCAGTTTGTACTACTGTGACTGACTTATGTACCACAATTCAAGCGTTTAGCCCGAACTGCAATAATTTGTTGCTCAAGCATCAGAGAGGGGGCACAGGGAAGCGCTAGAGGGGCCCTTGGGACATTTCGTGGGGGTTCCATGCTTGGTTTGATTTCTAACGCTAAGAATGACTTGTGTGCCAAGTTTCATGCTTTTAGCTCGATCTACAAGAATTTGATGGTTAACCTTAATGAGGGGGGGGAAGGGGGGGGAAAGGAGGGTGCGGGGACCTCTTTGGGGGTATTTCATGGGCGTCCCATGGCTGATTCGATTTATGCTGCTAAGAATAACTTGTACACCAAATGTCATGTTTTTAACTTGATCTGTAAGAATTTGTTGCCCAAGCCCCTGGGAGGGGGCACGGGGAGAAGGCGCTGAAGGTACGTGGGGGGTATTTCATGGCGGTCCATGGCTGGTTCGATTTTTAATGTTAAGAAAGCCTTGAGTACCAAATTTCATGTTTTTAGCTCGATTTGTTGAAATTTGTTACTCCACTTAATGACTTCTGCCCAGTGCTCTTCTATAATCATTGGTCTACCGACGAGAATACCGCAGTCACATCTAAATCATGTTCAAAGGGCCCTGGTCGGTGTTAATACCTACATTTTAAGCTATACAAAATGAAAATCGGTTCATTGGTTCGATCTCTATGTGAGAGCAAAAGTTGTAGCCCATTTGGCTTTCCGTGTCAAGAATATTGTAGTTACATAAAAATAGCCTACGAAAGGCTCCAGGCCTTGTCCATTCCTACGTTTTATGCTATAGAACTTGAAAATCGGTTCAGTGGTTCGATCTCCAGGTGAGAACAAAGAGTCGCAACAACATTAATGATTTCTGCCCAGTGCCCCACAATAATAATTGCTCTGCCGACAAGAGTACTGTAGTCACATCAAAATCGTGTTCAAGATTCCCTAGTCGGTGTTAACAACAATACTGTAAGCTATACAAATTGAATATGGGTTCATTGGTTTGATCTCTAGGTGAGAGCAAAGGTTCTAGCCCATTTAGCTTTCCGTGTCAAGAATATTGTAGTTACATTAAAATAGCTTGCGAAAGGACTTAGGCCTTGTCCATACCTACGTTTTAAGCTATAGAACTTGAAAATCGGTTCAGTGGTTCGATCTCCAGGTGAGGGTAAAGATTCCCAACAACAACAACAACAACAACAACAACAACAACAACAACAACAACA
>JAHWFP010173879.1:49823-63579 GCA_023313725.1 Lithobius niger | reverse complement strand
AACAACAACAACAACAACAACAACAACAACAACAACAACAACAACAATAACAACAACAACAACAAGAAATGGCCATGCTGTGGACGCCGAACGGTTTAATTGTTGTCATTAAAATTTGTAATGCGGTGAAATAGTTATGACACGACCCCAACTACCGAATTTCGTTGGTCTATGTCAATTTTGGGCGAAACTGTAGGAGTTCAAAGTTTGACTTTTAACATGGAAGTTCATGCTGAGGCTTGCATCATTACTGCGGTTCTAGATAATTGTTCGTAAACAGTGGAATTCTAAACCTTATTGTTTTATCGCGAAGGGAACTCAGTTCAAATTTATCTTTAAGTTTAAAATCATTGTTAAAGTAATTTCAAAGGTAAGAACAAACACGTGACAAGAAACCACAATTCATACAAACCTCACATCTACTGCAAAGTCTGTTACGAACAAACCCACTCAAGTAGTAGAGCCCATTTGTTGCCATTTCTTTTAACCGTAAAGTGTAGGCATAGTTCTAAATCCAAAGCTGATCTGAATTAGAAGTATTGGTGTCATATGTCTTCATTGGTGTCATAAGAATATTTGGTGTGAAACGTCTTCATTGGTGTCATGTGTCCTACGTCTTAACTTATGAAACACATGTCTGAATCTAACCGTCAGGCTGTGCAATGCATTAAACTATTATGGTTAAAAGAACCGAAACAAATTACCCGTACAACACATTGTGCCATAATTTTACGGAAATTGTTAACAGTGCAGGCTACCACTACGAAGAAAAACATGTGTCTGCAGATCAATAAACACAAATCGCCGTAATGGTACAGGAAAAAACGAAATACAAAATCATAACGCAAAAATCGTAAATTAAAAATAACCAACACCTTGTTATGAACTTATATATTTAATTGACGTGACCGGGACTCGAACTAACGAATGACGAGTCACAGGAGAGATAAATAAAATAGTCCAGACAACAGAAGTGTGCGTGCACTGATCAGGAGTCAAAGCCAACTAAGATTGAAGCTGCGTTGCAACGAGGAATACATCTTCAATCTCGATTCGCCTTGTCTGGAGTTTGTAAGTTCCAGATTCACGTCGATTCAGAGAATTTTAAATCCATGATTACCGAATCTCGGGTGTTTTTAGCGAAATTTTTGCAGATGTTTGCAAAACTCTATAATGAGTTTAAAATCAGTTGAGAACTTCGTCCTCAGGAAGGCTAATTCAGTATAATTATAAAATCCAAGCAACTTTTTCAGTTTCTGCAAAAAATATGTGTAAAAGAGTCATCCCAAAAAAAATGCGGGACGGTACCTGGCCACTTTAATGCTCCACTTATTACCTCCCTCAGAGAGTTAGAACTTCGCGGGCTTCACACTGAAGTGTTCTTGACATAATTTATTTTCCAACAACGTACACGTCTTCGGCCAAAACATGACTCACTGTATTAATCAGACCCAATCCATTGTTATACCTGGTGTCTGGCCAGGGCTCTTGCCAAATTAAATTGAAATTCTCCACATTACCTTCCGTACTCATTTCATCGACACTTTTTGTAGTGGTACCCTTACCGGTACCATTGCTACGATATATTCTTCTTCATTGTTCTGTATTACTGCGCTAGACCCGTTCATACCATATACTCTACTCTCTCTCGGGCTCTCAACTTTCTAAGGAGCAACTCCTTTTTAATTGTTTTGCTTAGGCAAAGGAGCAATGGCTGACAAAACGCCATTTTGTCTTAACGAGACGTTAAGCTTAGTCTTTCAATGAACACCAATGGTTCGAGATTCTCGTATGTTGTTTTTCCTACACAAAAGAAGAAGATGCTGTGAAGAAACCTCGGAACAGATAAGTTATGCCATATTCGGTGAGTCAACCCTCTTTTTGCCGAACTAGATTGATAACGGCACGGCCGTAACTGGAACCCCCTCCCCCCCCCCCCTCCCGCAGGTCATAAGTGAGGCATTAAAAGCATATTTGTCCGGTCTTATCATTCGTATTCTATTCGAATCATTAAACAATCATTTTTCATACGGTTCAAGCCAATATTCATTTCACCTTTCACGTTTCTCAGTTCCTATCAGGTCGCCACCTGCCGACAAAAATGCCAGCCGCAAGTACCACTAGCATCGATTTCGGGTTGCGCTAACGCTTCGACCAATCGTCCCACATCCTTCGCGAACTTTCAAAACACTAAGCATAGATTCTTGTCCCGTTTTTCTCTTTACTTTGACGCAGTATAAAGATTTTCAATCAATAATCTGCCTTCTCGCTACAGTAACACGAGTGCTCGTGCTCCCGCGCGGGGACCCCTTTAAACCGGGGACCCTACGCGGCCACGTTTTTCGCCTGCCCCTTGAGCCGGCTCCGGATACCGGTAACGGTACCAGACCATATGTAACTGTGAGAGTAGCAGGAGAAAGAGAAGGAGGAGTGTATACTGACCCGGAGTTATTAGCCAGTGCCAATGTAACGTCGACTGATTACGGTAACAGCAATAAAAAGTTACGGACCACTTATAAACCAGATTCCTAATTCCTTCCATATACCTTGGATGCCACTAAGTAAACAAGATTGGTTTAACAGCCAATACGCCCACGATTAACGATCTCTGTGGGCGCGAGATACTGATTAACGTCCCTTTCTCAGTTTTACCAAGAGACATATAGAGGCCCGTATCTTGTAACCATATTCTATTACCCGGGTATGGGATGGGTACCGCTAATAGCCTTTTGGATCTAAGGAACCCATTAAAATAGTCGTCAGGCGATTTACCGCCGACAAAATACAAGCTGTAGCTTCTTTCACACGCTTTAGTGCGACACTGATGGTTCGCGTCTCTTGATTGTATCTGTTCCTTTAAAACATTAAGATTTTTTTAAGACTTTCATTCGCATGTTATACGGCTAGGCGTTTTTTTTTTATACTAATATGTTACTTTTTTCGTGGAGATAGTTCAGGTAAATTAAATAGCTAAAATTGTGTTATGAGATAATTGAGATGAATGCTTTTTGCGATAAATCAGTCACATTAACGTGACGTTCAAAAGGCCCTGCCCTTTGTTTTTAATCTACGTTTACGCTATGAAAGTTGAAAATCGATTTATTGCTTCGATACCTAGGTTAAAGCAAAATTTCCCCAACAACAAGAAGAAAAATAACAAGAATATTGTAGTCACATTAAAATAGTACTCAAAAGGCCGTAGGGCCTTGCCGTTCATATACCTACATTTTGAGTTATAAACGCTGAAAATCGGTTCATTGGTTCGAACTCTAGGTGAGAGCTAACTTCCTCGAAGAAGAAGAACAACAAAAACAACAATTTTGTAGTCTCATTGAAATAGCGTTCAAATGGCTCTGGTCCTTGTATAAACTTACATTTTAGGCTACAAAAATTGAAAATCTGTTCATTGGTTCGATCTTTAGATGAGAGCAAACATTTTGCCAAGAAGATTTTTGTAGTCACATTAAAGTAGCGTTCAAAAGGCCCTAGTCCTTCTTCATAACTACGTTTTTGGCTATAAAAACTTAAAAATCGGTTCGATCTCCAGGTGAGGGCAAAGAGTCCCAACAACAACAACAAATCCCGTGGAGGCCGAACGGTTCGATTGCTGCCATTAAAATTTTTACTGTAGTTAAATAGTTATGACACAACCCCCAAATACCGAATTTCGTTGGCCTATGTCAATTCTAGAGAAAACTATAGGGTTTCAAAAGTTTGACGTTTAACATGGAAATTCACGTTGGGGCTTACATGAGGACATCTACCGCTGCGCTTGGTAATAAAGCCAGTGCAATTCAATCGAATGTGCAGGCTGTCACCACAGATCAACTCACTCAAGGATTTCAGATCAAATGAGAATGGTCAGTTGAAATGAGCTTATATAACGGGTCCTTCCATTTTGATAGGTCGAAAGGTGGTCATGTTTGCCCTTTTGCATAATTTAAAGGTAAATTCTTCCCGGTCGGCTTTCTTGTATGGCTTTCCTGTTTCGCAACATTACTTTCAGACGCGTGTAAATGTTGCAAAGGCATTCATTTACTATTTCTTTCCTCGTGAGAAACGGTTTTGCTATGTGAATTTTACAAAAGTTATTTCGCACAGGAAGCTCGACTATAGGGAAACCGTGCGTCCTTTTAACGTATTCTTCTTGAAGTTGATTGGCTATTAAAGTGACGTGATTGTGAACTGGTGGTTGCTTTAATGAGTGCAAAAAATTTCCAAGTTAATCCGTGTTATTTTTTTTTTGAAATTTGAAATAAAATTTTAGTTTGAGGAGCGGTGGGGTCATGTTCGGTTTTTAGGAAGTGTTGAACCAGTGAGTTTTTTCTGTTATTTATTTTTTAATTCCAAGTGCTATTTAGTGACCTAAGGCGCTTGGAAATTTCTCGTTTACTTTGGCCAAAATATAAATAATGTCTTTAGTGTAACTGGTAGGAATCTTGAGATGTTGGGTGGTGTGGGAACGGAAGGAGGGAGGGAGCGGTTGTAAGTATGCTTTTAAGTGATTGCTATTTTAGCTAACAAGGCGAGTTTTGTCAGCAAGCAATTTCTTGCGAAGGAGTTCTGTAACACCTGTAATATTTGGGGTTGCAAAAAAAGTAGTATTGAGTAAGCCATTTAAAGTTATGTTATTTACAAACTCTTGAATTTGGAAATGCTTTGCTTAGGTATTTGTGAAACATGTACTTAACCCGTTCTTGTGCAGCATCTATTTATAAATAGATAGCTACAGAACGGCAAAAAAAAAACTAAGTCCCAACGTGCAGCACGACCGTCCCCGGAGTCCTCGAGTATGGCGAGCAAGCACAGCTCAGTGGTTAGCGTTCCCAACTACAAACCAAACGAATGCAGGTTCGAATCCTCCGACGTATCTGGTTAAAACTCTAACTTGACAGAAGACAATTTCGTGCGAAGCGTGCGTTACTACGTGCCTGCAATGTCAAAATTGCTGCTGTCGTATGTCGGTGTTGCGTTTAAAGGCCAATTTCGACGTGTTTGGTATACCATCCTGTGCCGCCATGCAGCTCAGTCTGGATAGGGATTAACACACGGGACACTAAAAAAAAAGCGTCCAGTTTGGCATACGCAGTTTTTGCGGGGGTAAAAACGAAGAAGCTCGTTTTTACCCCCGCAACTAGGTAGATTGGGTCAATGTAGGATTTAACGTTTATCGTTCCGATTGTATGGGTCAGCTTTCGAAAGTGGACTGTTGCAAGTTTGTTGTAGGAATTCGTGAAAATTGTGACGTCAAGAAATGTAGTAAGTTTTTTTTTTATTTGGTTGGGCAGCTCTGTATAAATTGCTATCGATTATGTGTACTTCGCTTGAAAATGGCTCAAATGTAAGTGCCAAAACGTCGCCCTGTCATTGATTTCTGTTTGCCCTCGTTAAAAAAAAATACCGCATAAACGGTTTTACCAACCTTAGAATGGGTGCCGTGAATCATCATTCAATCATTCGCCGAAACTTATTCATCCACCATAGTGTGAAGAAGAATGGCAGTCTTCCCCCCCCCTCTCCTTTCCCCATCATTCGTCATAAAATCCTCTCAGATGAAGTCAAGTGTTCGTAGATTTATCATCATAACCGCAGCGCCTTTAAAGAAACTTAAATGGATTTTGGGCTTTTACGGCAAAAGAAAATAAATGTTTTGTCCATTAGCGAGAAAGGGAAGTCGTCTGAAAAGTCCAAGAAATCTTTCTACGAAGGGAGATCTCGTAAAAATTTGGCAGGCTCCCAATCAAGTATTGTCTTGCATTTAAGTTTGAGAAATGTTTCAGTTCGTGAACTAAATTTTCAAAATGTATTGCCGAAAGTTTATTCGTGGCTGAATTAAAAATCATGGACAAATCATGGACTCTCCTTTGGCTTAGCTTCCGTAAAACTTAGGTGCTATCGATTTGCTGCTAAAGTCGAGTTGAATTCTTCAACCTTTTTCTCACCCCTACGGCAAACCCATAACATCAAAAATACAAAAGTCTGAATTTCAAACGTCGGCACTTATACAGTATCACGAAAACTGTAAGAGTCGAAAACTAAATAATGAGTCGTCTGGTTAAGATTCGCCAATAATTGGGGACATGGAAAATTGGTCATGGGTGGGGGGGGGGAAGAAAAACACAAGTTGGTTCGGATAGATTATTCTATTTCTTGCATGGTTGTTTAAAAGGCAAAAGAGTTATCAATAAAGAGTCGAATTAAATTACGCGCTCAGGACATTAATGGGGGGGGGGTATGGTTTAAAAAAAGCATCCTTTCTTTCTAGCCCCGTGGACGAAGCCATTTCGACCAGTTTCATGACCTGAGACCAGATCTAAACTGGGATCAACTTAGTTTATACCTGGGACCAGATCTCGCTGGAGTTACTTTGGGTTACATTCCAAAAAATACTGACGTTGAAGTTGTCAATAGCATGTGCGACTTCTTTTAATCCACCATTTCACCAAATCTACCATGCATCACAGTGGGTGACTTCATTACGTCTCGTATTGAGTGGAATAACGCAAGATGTAATGTCGTTCCTCAAAGTCACTTTTTTGATGCGGTTACTAAGTTGGGCCTTAATCAACTTGTTCTTGAACTTACTCGCGATAATAATGTTCTTGATCTGGTTCTTGTTGATAATGACCGTCTTATTTTTAATGTTGATGTCTCAAACCATTTTGGTAACAGTGACCACTGTATCGTAAAGTTCTCCATCGCTTGTGATGCCTCTTTTTTCTTCACAAAAAAAACCGTTGCGTCGGTGAAAAAGGTTGTTGACTTTAAAGCTTTCCATAGCCTTCTGCATGTTATTGACTGGTCTGCTGACCTCGACGGCATCTATGACATTGAAACTTTGTGGACTTCTTTTCACAGTCGTATTGTTGAGGCTGTTAGCCTTTGTACTTTTACTAAAACCTTTTGCTCTGATAAAGTGACCTACCCTAAGTCCATTCGGAAGTTGGTCAACAAAAAGAAAAAGCTGTAGAAGATTTTCCAAGAACTCACGGGACCAAGCTTCTAAACTAGCATGTAACCTATGCAGTAAAAATGTAACGAGCGAAATTACAAAATTCGAAACTGCCCTTGAACCTAAAGTCATTAATGAAGGAAATCTTTCGGCTGTCTTTCTTCACATAAACGCAAAACAGGTGTGTCCCGCAATCTACCTCCTCTTCATTCTACTAATAATTTGCTGACAGTGATGATTCTGATAAAGCTGATCTATTTAATGAGGCTTTTTCTCAAAATTTCATTGTGGACAATGGTCCATCTGCCAAACCACTGCAGGCAACCACTTCTTTTAGCACAGTCAATTTCTCGAGGAATACTATCATTACTGTTCTTTCGTCTTTGAAGAACAGTCATGCTTTGGGTCCAGATGGATTCTCTGCTGATTTTTATAAAGAATTTGCTCAAGAGCTAGATTTGCCGCTCACTATTATCTTGGAGAAATCCCTTAAATTAGGCAAACTTCCTTCTTGTTGGAAACAAGCCATCATTACTCCCATCTACAAAAAAGGAAATGCAGCAGATCCTTGTAATTATAGATCTATCTCTTTGACATGTGTACCTTGCAAACTCCTGGAACGCGTTATTCGTGACCAACTTTTGGTATACCTTAAGGAGAGTCAGCCTTTGGACCAAAACCAGTTTGGTTTTTTGGCTGGCAGGTCTTTCACGATGCAACTCTTATGTTGTCTTGACGACTGGACTATGGCTTTGGAAATGGGTGTACCTACTGATGATGGATTTGATGGATTATGCTAAAGCTTTTGACTCCGTTTCCCATGTTAAACTTTGTGCCAAATTGGCCTGCTATGGAATTAATGGCGAGGTTCTTGTTTGGATCTCCGATTTTCTATCAAATAGATCCCAGCGTGTCCGTATAAAGTCTGTCATCTCTATAGCTCTAAGCCAGTTATTAGTGGCGTCCCTCAGGGGATCGATTACTGGTCCTTTACTTTTCTTATTGTTTATTGGTGATCTCCAGGCTGATAATCCCAATATAGTTATGCCTAAATTCGCTGACGACATTAAGTTATACCAGCATATCGTAATTGAAAATGATTATTTAGAACTTGCCTCTGCTTCGAGGCATACTGTTTGCTGGTCACAGGACTGGCAGTTACCCCATGCTGCACCTAAATGCGTGGTCTTCCATATTGGATCAAAAAATGATCACTTAAATTACTATTTGCCAGATGAACCTTTAAATCATCTGCAGGAAGTTAATGATCTTAGTATCTGGTTCACGGGTGATCTCTAGAGTGCCTCCCACTGCAACTACATTGTAAAAACTGCTATACAAAGAGCAGCCATGATTAAGCGTTGCTTCACCTCCAAGGATCGCAAGACTTTGTTTTGGGCTTTTTGCGTCTATGTCAGATCTATTCTGTAATATGCGAGTCCCGTTTGGTCCCCACACTTAATTAGAGACATTGACCATGTCGAGTTGGTTCAGCGATCGTTCACGAAGTGTCTGTTGGGTCTTAGGGATAAACCGTATGGAGACCGTCTAAAGGCTTTAAAGGCTGACTCGCTGGAACTGCGTAGGCTTAAATCTGACCTCAGGTTTACCTATTCCCTTTTACATGATGTTTGTAGTGTTGATTACAGCCGCTCCTTCTCCATTAACTATGATTGTAGGACCAGGGGGCATCCCTTTAAACTTTCTGTGCAACCTAATGTGCGAGATTGTCGGAAATTCTTCTCGCATCGTGTTGTTAAAGTGTGGAATGAACTGCCCACAGATGTGGTGACTTCGCCCTCATTAGCATGTTTTAAATCCATACTCGCAAATTGTGAGTTCACGAGGTATGTCAGGTGGGCTTACTATTTTTACTTTTTGTGTTTTTTATGTTTTTTTTTCTTCCCCAACCTGCTTTTTATTTTTCTTAAACTTTTCTTTGGGCAGGTGTTAGTGGTCACCCATGATGACCCTTCCTGTTCCCTTTGCAACCTCTGGTGCATAAAATATTTTTATTTTATTTTGTATTATGACCATATTTTAAGCATAAAGATACCAGAGGGACTGTTCCAGGGTGTTACAGCTCCATGCTGGCTTCACTTTCCAACTACGGTTTTAATTCCTTTCTAATAACCACTTCTCCTACTCAGTTCTGTCATAGTAAAATCCTCACAAAAAGCACTACACACTTGCGGATAACGCACAGTAAAATTTCAAGCTGTGCCCCATCATTTTTGCTCACACTCACTTACAGCATTTAAAACTACGAACACGAATTCTTACTCACAAGAACAGGAAACTCACAGCTTTGCAATAACGCATTCAGTAGTAAAAATAGACAACAGCGAAAACGGCGAAAAGCTGCGAAAATGCTTCAAATCTTCACATTTAAAGGTACGTATTAATTCGGTGCATGGACACATTGCACCTTCTTCGGATGCAAGAGATTAAACTAGAAAATGAATATTAATCATGAAACATAAATACAGATGCAAACTTATTTACGTGGCCTTTTGGACTTAAATAATATGAGACTTCTTTACGATTTGACGCGCACCCATCCATGAGGACATGTCTTTTGGACTTAAATATGAGACTGCCTGAGCAGGAATTGAACCCACGTCCTTTGAGACCAAAGGTCGAAGTTCTACCGCTCAGCCATACTGACACGGCCAAAGGGAAACGTCCATAGGCAGCATTTAATACGCACACATATACAATGCGTGAAAGGTAGCAGGAAAAGCCGATTGTTTAACTCGTCTCAAGAGGCCCGTCTTGATGATTCCGAGTGACGTGAATTGTACGAGTCCACTAAACGGGATGGAAGGCGAGATATGTTTAAGGAGGAAGGCGAGACATGTTTAAAGGAGGAAGGCGAGATATGTTTAATACACAAGTGACGGCAGGAGCAAAGTTCATAATGCCCAAGAAGACTAAAAGGACAAGAAATTAATTGACGCAAAAAAAACTGCACCATAATGTACCATAACAAAAAAAAAAAATCATTTTTGCCAGTTGTTTTGGTCAGTATTTTCGTGAAATCAATTAGGTATGATCAAGAATAGTTTCTTCATTATTAATTCGTGTTGGCATCTCCCTTTGCAAGACATTTCTTCTTCTCTAAAAGTCTGGTAATGTTAAAAATTGAGCCGGTTCAGCCATACAAGCATTAAGTTGCTTCGGCCGACTTTAGGCTCAAAGAAATTTAATTTTAAAAAATAAAAATTTTAAATTTTAACGTTGAGCACTAAATTTCGCAAAAAATGAGTTCACTTTTTTCTCGAAAAAATTTTCTGCTAAACAAATTTTTTCAACTTCTGAAGAAGTAGCGTGTTCTTGCACCGAATTAATTTATAAGTACTTTTAAAGTGCGAGTAATTGCAAATGTGAAGAGTTGATCGTTGTTTTTGTAGGCATTTCTATAACGCTGTATTTTCTATTCTTGTAAGTACATGCGTTTGTAGTTTTAAACATTCTAAATGATACAGGGGGTAACTGGTGGAACAGACCCTTGAAACATTAACAGCAGTGTTTTATCTGAAAGGGCATAATGCTCTATGTGAGGAGTGTGATGTAGACTCTGTGATGCAGACTTTACACGAGCCACCCGACCACTGCAATGTGACTGAGGTTGGCGCTAAGCCCTGCTGTCGACGCGCCATTAAGCCTCAATCCCCCCCCCCCCTCCCTCTACACGAGCAACTCTTAGTGTGTTTTAAAGTATTAGTGCAAAAACTACAAACTTCCCTTTCAAATAGTTACCATCAAACTGTGAACTTACATTGCCATTCTGATACCGAATTAGATAAAACCGTTTTGTGGCTTTGTTCACCAGCTTAATGCGACAGTTCAGTCGCTCTTTACTTCTGTTCCCGTATTACAATCATGGCTGTTTCAGTGCAATCAGAAAGCAACAAATCTTTCCTTCCGGTTTCTCTTTTGATTGACCATTGTGTCTCACGTGAACGTGACGTCATGTCCTGGAGAGAAACAATACCCAATCAGAATTAGAAAGTGTGGTATTTAGTACCGTCGTCCCATCCTCGTATTGGCTCGAGACATTTTTATTTTTGAAAAGCCACCTAGCATCACATAAAATAAAGAGACCAGAAACTCAAGTAAGATGATAACTAATCGCCCATCGTAGAACCCAAGGTCTTTAATGCAGTCCTACGATGCTACAACAAGTATTTGTGTATTTAAATCTTGGTAAGTAAAGTATAGCCTACTTTCAGAAGTCTATTAACGAAGAAAAATCGACTACTACGACATGCAACATTTGGTTCTTTAACTCCTATATAATATAACTTAAAGGGGAAATCTAGGAAATTGTCACTTGTAAATCCCAATTCTTGGTTCGAAAACCTGAAAAGAACAACTGATGTACTGTGTACCCGATTTTACGATTTTTCTATCTTTTTTTTTCATCTTGTCTTCCAACTCCACGAAGCCCTACTAGGTTAAAAAAGCTTAATGTTGTTGGCCTTAACTACCTATTCTGGTAAGTCATTCCAAATCTTCACGAAGCCGTATGCAAAGAACTGCCGCCTCCACTCACAAAATGTCGTATTCACAACCAACTTGAATGGATAGCCTCTAGTGTAGCCATCATTGCGCAGTCGAAAGAATGATGATAGATCTAGGTTTAAAGTCCACTGACAATCATGAAAGTAACATTTAAATCTAATCTTAATCTTTTAAGTTCCAAGGGCTCTAATCGTATGCTTGGAGCCTATCTGGGTGTGTTAAATTTTTCATTCCGTTTAGATACTTTATCTCCCCGAATTAACCTGACTAGTTCACTATAACAATCTGGTACGGCGACCAGACTGGACTGGCATACTCAACAACTAGCCTGATTTATGTCTTAAAAACCCGCTCCAAGCGTTTACCATTGCCGGACGTGAAACACTTAGCACTTAGCACTGCAGCCTTACAATCTGTATAGGCTGCAGTGTGCAAAGGCTTTCAAATCGTTTCTGAACCATGCACCTAATACTTGCGTCTCTGTACGTTGAGACAATCTCATACCACAGGGAGTATATTCATGAAAACCATTATTTTCCCAATAATGGAAGGAACTACAGCTTATAGCTCCAATTTCACCAATCTAGGGACCAGACCATTTTTCCAGGTGATCAGTAGCCAGTTTTAGCTCAACGTGGTCAGATTTGTCGTAATTCGGTCATGAAGTTTGGTGTTATCCACAAATTTATTTAATTTCCCTTGTGCTGGGCTGACAGTGAGGTCATTTAAGTAAAGGACGAACAATAAGGCCCCATAACTGAGCCATGTTGCATTCCGCTTTTAACTGGAAGTTCGCTGGAAGCAACAGAATCAACCATTACAGGTATTAGTCGATTGCAAATGAAACCCTCAATGCACTTAATAATAAAAAAAAAAGTTTCAACCACAAATGTGGTTAGGAATTTGGAAGGGGCAAAACCCACTAACACCAACCCTATTCTAACTGTCAGAAATTCATAAAAAAAACAATATAAAAAGGATAAAAAGATGAAAATAAAATATCGAAGCCAAGCCCACCAAGCACCACGGAACCATTAAATTCCAGTTTAGCAAGCAATTTATTGTGTACCATAGAATCGCATAATCGATCAGAGTGACTGAAGTTCTACCACTCCATTGCCTTTTCCCACGCATCTAAAATAGAAAGCAATTGCAAGCTACTTGGCAGGCAAATAAGCGAGTTGACCTTTAAGTAGTAGACTGTTGTCGTCAAGGACAGTTAATATGGTCCTCCTAATAATGTTCTTCATTACCTTACATGGAATTGCAGCCAATGCAATTGGCCTACAGTTAGCGGTACCTGCAGCAGTTTTTGTAAATCGGGATCAGTAGAAGTTCTGTAAGCTCTGTGGGATCAGCAATAGTTTTGTAGATCCGTTTGCAGTTTTCCTTCAACTTGGAAGTCTATCTCTTACAAAAGAAGCCGCCAAATATTACTTAGCGGTAAACTAATGGAATTTTAAATTTGCTTATAAAAGGTTGGTCATCAGGACCGATTGCATTACAGTCCTTTAAAAATGACAAGGCACTATAAACCTGAACCTGCGAAAAATGAGCAGTTTCACACGTAGCATCAACTCAATTGGACAATTGGACAACACAATATTAAGAGTTGGGTATTTTCCATTATTATTATACTTTGGGAGAATACTTTGGGTGCCTTTTCGACACCCTCCACAATCAATGTTCCATTTGCATGGAGTAGCGATATACATGTGCGTTTTAAACCGGTTGTTTTGTCTTAAGATGCAGCGAAATCTTTATTTAGATGGAAGAAATTGGCACGCGACAATAGAGGATCAGACACTAGTGGAAAAGTCTTTCAAAATGATAAAAATGTAAAACACACGTCATAATTACATGTTACAAAATCCTTTATGGAAGGATAGCAGTCGTTCTTTTTGTGGCTAGGGCTACAAACATTGATATAATTGAAAACTGCCAAATTTTTCCTTTAAAATGTACGAATGGTTCTATGATTGTGCAGTTCGTTTCTTTACTCTTGTTGTGTAGTTTCTTCCACATTATGTTTTCAGAAAACTGACTGGTTTCCGACTCGTTTCCTTCCACTACGAGTTCAAAACATGTGGATATCACACTTATAGTCTGGACATAGTTACTGTTAGAGTTTATGAATGGGATGCTTACCGACTTTTTGCACTCGTAGTGGAACTAATCAGTTTTCTGAAAACATAATTGGAACAAAGTATAGCATAGGGAGTTTACATCCATGCCTGGAGTCCATACCCAAAAGGTATACTTTCAAATACTTTCCAC
>JAHWFP010173879.1:28877-49813 GCA_023313725.1 Lithobius niger | reverse complement strand
TTTTTTTTTTTTTTGGCTAAATGTACTGCTTCAGTCAAAGCTTTATAGATCTACCAGATACGTTGGCAATAATTCCTAAATTGAAAGACTGTGAAGAACAAATGTTTATATACTGAGGCAACAAAAGATCAATTTATAAATTACTACTTGGATTTATTACTTTATTACTTAGATTTAAAATATGTTCTTCTTGATTTTAAACTTACTCTCCTTAATTTAAAACTTGCCCACTTCAATTTAAAGTTGTCCTTAGTATAATTTAAAACTTGCCGTTCACGATTTAACGCTTGTCACTCTCATTAAAAACGCGTCCTTCGTGGTATAAAGACGTGTCCCTGAAAGCAAGCAAACTTGTAGCTCTGTGTGCAATTATCGCAATATTTGTGCCTCAAACTCACACCATTTTCTGCTTTACACTGGGCACCCCATTGCAGTGCTGCAGAACGAATCCCCCTTTTATACTACATGTTATACCCAACTTGATATAAGGTTCCCATTCAGCAATACTGCATTTATTGTTTAATTCATCCCGGTGACGAATTACATTCGTAAACAGGCATAAAATAGAGACCTGCAGATCACAATTACTCGGCCGAGCGAGAGAGACTACAATACATTAGTTTATTTTCAACGTTTGCAGGATAGAGAGGTCTATATGATTTCTTCCCAGTGAAGGGGCTGCAGTTAGGTCCCTAAGATTATCTTTTTGAAAAGTGCTTTTGGTTTTTTAAGACTTTTATTGCTAGAGTTAGGTGTGGTTCAATAAATGTGAAAACAAAAGATGGAATTTAGACAAAACTTGTGGGCTTTGTAATCTTGATGAAATTCAAAATGTACATCTGCTGTATACTTGTGCCTTCTTCCAAGCTGAGAGAAAGCGTGCCTTCAGTGCCACCATACTGATAGAAACGAGCAGTTTAAAGAATCTGTTATGCAATCCTGTTAGTGATAAAAAAAAAATGGCTTAATATTGTTAATAACGTTCTCAATCTCTGATGATGTTCTTCCTAGGTTCAGTGAACCTTGAATTGAAATAAATAGTATTCCTATTTATCCTTTCACTTGTCTACACCTCTGGTAATTGACAATTTAATAAAATTATTGATTGATTATATGATTTCTGCCTAGTGATCTCCCGAATTTTGCCCCCTCCCCCCATCCCCACAATTATTGTGATAGGAATTGCATCTTCGAACTCGTGAATTTGTTGCAACGAATCAGGACAAACCGTTATGGTACTCAAAAACAGATAAAAACACATCCATAGGCACACAAAATCTAAATAAAATCGGTTTTGCAATCTAGTCTAGTTTTGTCTAGTCTAGTAATGACTAGTCTCATTCAATCTAGTCTAGCTTTGCTCTCTCTTCGCTCGCCAATAAAAGAATCTAACTGAAATTGACGTGTAGGTTAACGAATTTCGGAAGGCGTTTTGAATTACTTATCTATAAAAACTAAAAAAATAAACTAGAAAGGGACTTTTTGAGAAATAAGTCGCCGAACGCGTGTAAAATTTGTCGCTTACCGAGCATGCGCCACGAAGCCAACAAATGACCCCGACCGGGAAGAAACATCACGTGAAGTCGATACCAAGTAGAAGCCAATAAAGATGTAGGTTAACAAGAGGACAGGAAGTGAAGGACGGTTTGCAAAATAATTGAAAAATGCTAATTACAACCCATGGTTGAAACTTCACAGTTAAGTGAGATGCTTTGACAACCACCAACAGTATGGAGCAAGGTCACGGATGATCAAAAGCAGCAAACCTTAAAATTAATAAAAGGATTATTAACCCTGGAAACTCAGGAAAACACCTGACAACCAAGTACCAAATACCAACTGTTACGAGTATCTGGAAAAGACCATGAAAGTATAGTTGCATTAAATTAAACATATCGGACAGTTAATCATTGACGAACAAATATGCTAGACGAAAACATGGTAATCGACATGCCCAAATCATCCACACACCCCCCCCCCCCCAAAAAAAAAACTGTAAAATTGTTCAATAGAACGACATACACTATTGCAAAAGCAGAGTAGGTGCATCAAAATAGAATACTATACGTACATACCTTGCCTGAAAACTATCCTAAAAACAAAAGGTGCACATACACAAACAATTTGTCATAGCATAGCAGATTTTGACATACTGCATAAGGTTTGATACTGCATGGTTCAATATCTCCATCGATATCTTCCAGTTTTCGATCTTGCCCCTTCCCCCCCAGCAAAATGCGTACCACAATCTGAAGCTTGTCGTACAATTTTCGCGCCACGACTGTCGTTGATATTTTTTCTCTCTACGGGTCATTGCAATCTGCAACGCACTTGGGGCTAAAACGGTGAATGCCCCTCATGCACTTTTCTCTCACTCTTCATGCACTTTTGCAGAATGTTGATCAGAAACTGCATGAGAAAATTGTCACCTCACCTTGCTGATAGTTGTTTATTGGGTATTTCGACGGACACGGACAAAGCATGATTTTCGGTGGCTAAAATGTTCTTTTAATTTTCCATTACAGTTCTGTTTTGACGACTGACTCATCGACGGGCTCCCCGCGACTAAAATTATTTTATACAAAATGCAGTCTTTTTTTTCTTAAATAATAGTGGATAACAATAGAGAATAAATAACACTTTAACCATCATGAAAAGATGGTAAAGAATACGGCAGGACAACAAGCTCAAGCATAATTTAGAATTAATATTGACGCGTAAAATTTTTAAGATTAAACTTAAGATTAAATTTTTAAGATTTCTAGTTTTCGCAGGCTTTACTGGCTTTACTGGCTTTGAAACAGTTAAATGTTTTTCTTAAGCACCCCCTGACCTCCGTGCGTTAAGCTCTGGCACCAGCAGATTTCCCCCCCCCCCCCTCCCCCCACGCAACCCCTATCTTGGAAACGGTATTAGAGGCTTCCTGCCCTTCGTCCTCCCTCCACGTAATATGTGGAAAACCAGTATATTATTATTATAAAACCATCAGAGTAGTAACACTGTTGGCGAACCCTTAAGAACCCGTTCACGAGAGCAGGGAAAGAAATTCTTCAATGAAAAATCTCAACATAGTTGGTTTGGACTACGAAACCATGCAGACAGAGAAGCTCAATGCAATCAAGCGCTGGTGAACAGTTAAAAGGAAGTTGGTGGTTGAGTTGTTCACGTGTGTGGGTACTTATATATTGGCCAAGTCAAGTGAGAAATTGCTTTATTTGGCTAACGTTTATAAAAGACCAAGGCTTCGAATTGGCTTAGTGAATAAGTCATAAGTCATACATATATAATTACACAAGATACAGACAGCAGGCACCGCCAGCAACCACGGCCCCGAACGTCTGGTTGGAGGGATTGCATTGCGCGGAGGGTTTACAGGACAGCATGCTCCTCGAATGGGCAGCTCTTGAGCTATATTTATTTTTGCCAGCATGAACATGAACATGAACATGGAAGAATACAATGGTAGTGATCATTAGAAAGAGGGGATCATTAGCTGCGGGGGAAGGGAGGAGGGAGAATTTGAGTCACTGGATGCGCTGAGTGAGTGAGCAAAGCGAACGAAAATGAGCGTTTGTTAGCTGGTGTCCGCAACAATTTGAAGAAACTTAATTCGGTCGAACATGTATACACATCAGCTACCACACCTAACTAGCGTGATCACCACCCGTGCGTACCATGGGATTCAGCTAGTTACTGAAATAATAATGAAAAGTGACGTTTCACTCCCCTCCTCGTAATGTCATCAGCTTAATTCTGATCTGCACAACGCTCAATAAATAGACTTCTGCTATAAAAATCTGTCGGATACTAGAGAATTTTGTCTCTTGAACTCAATCACCACCAAAAACTGATAACTTTAAATTTTATGTATTTGTATAATTGAATTTGGTCCTGGATGGGAAACGAAACCTCGCCTTGGTATCTGTTTAATGTTATATTCGACCAATGGTTTTGTACTTAAACCAGTTTGGGACAAATCTTTAAAACTATAGTGAGGTCAAGCAATTTGTCTATACATTTATGTTCACACAGGGAGAACACAGTCTTATTCTAGTTGGCACGTGGGTAGAGATGTTTTAAACGGAAGGAAGTCGTGATTAGTCAAGTTATAAATTTCATCACCACGGCACAAAGAACACGATTTCGCCTAAAGTAACACTCTTTTTTACCATGCCAATTATAATAACTCTTTATAGTTGCCATCATTATTTATTTATTAGACGGTTATTTAACCAAATGTTAACCACTTGGGTCAGATATCCGGCCGAGGCGTAATAACACATAAAGTTTTTCAGGTTTGAAAATAAAGAGTTGCAGTTCTACTTCATTTCGTTAAAGTTTTCCTTTCGCTATCGTCTGAATAGTGCAACAAGATTTTAATGAGAAAAAGTACTATCGTAGCAACTACGAGTTCGCTGCTGCAGTCTAGTAATCTACAAACAGTGAGTATATTTTAAAACGTGTGGGAATGAATGGCGGAGCGAAGAGAGGGCTTAATATTCGACAGAATATGGATTTCGTATGCCTGTTTGTCCGTTTGTCTGTGTGAACACTGAGCAGAAAACACGTAGGTTTATACCGCGTGAATATAGAAAATCGTACATATCTCTCGGCCGAGTAATTGTATGCCTAGTAATAATATTACAACAGGAGCGGATAAAGAGTCCGTTAGCAACGAGGATTATTATGCTGCTTTAAGATTCTATTCCAAAGCATGGCGGATTGCATCACCCAATTGCGCTTGAACTGCAACAGGCAGCTAAGTTGGCAAATGCTTTTTGAGTCTTTATCAATATACTGCGTTACAAGTTGCGGGCTATTAAAGGCACTGTCCAGGAACGGCACTTGGCTTGTCGCTGCAGTCGCCGTGAAGGTGTGGTGTTGGCCCGTTTACGCATTGGTCACACCAAACTTACTCACTGGTTCCTTTTTGATGGTGATTATCCCTCCTGAATGTCATTGGTGTCGACGACCACTTGAGGTCTGTCACTTTCTTGTTGATTGTCACCTTCTTGACGGTGTTCGTCGCCGTTTCCATCTTCGGCGAGACATTGTGCGTCAATTAGGTGATAAGTCTGTCCTTCTGACCGGTTTTTTTTTATTTTTTATTTTTGCAGGAGTACAGATCTATAATAAGATCTAGATTTGGGGTTTGTTTAACATCTCATGTGACGTGTGGGGCAGTGGCACCCCGAACCACTGCACTGTGACTGAGGCCGACACGCCATTAAACCTCAATATTTCCCTCCACCCTTATGAAAAAAATTATTCTAGTCTGTTTCTGCATATTATTCCAGTCTCCGACTTCTAACATTAAGGCAAGTCAGACATAAAGTTGTAAAGTAACACACATTTCCACACTAACGGCTCATTCGAGTGCCATAACCCGGATTCGAACCGGTGAGCCATTCCCTTAGCAGATCACTGACACACTGCCCTTTACCGATATGGCCACTCGCCCACTGGCATGATAGCTTTTCCTTTCGTTGGGCTTATTAGCGTGTATTAATTTGTATTTTCTCTCCATTGCCTACGGTCGGGCACTTTCGTTCGGATGTACCCTGGTAACGGACATGACCTTAATAACGGGGTTCATTGAATCGTTTTTACGCCAGTGAATGAGTGGTGGAGTCGTGGTTCGAATCTAGGTCACATCACTTGAGTGAATCGTAAGTGCGTAAAAGTGGCTTACTGTACTACGTTATCCTAGTGTGTGATTTTCGCCGATGGCTTATTTCCGACTTACCTTTCCGGACCACTGCACTGTGACTGAGGTAGGCGCTAATGACCTGGCTGTCGACACGCTATTAAGCCTCAATCCCCCGCTCTTTCTATTATTTACAGCGATTATTTATTTCTACACGTTCTTCAAGTCAACGATTTCTACGCATTATCCACAACTACGTTTCAATCTATGAATGACATGCGTTATGGCGATCTTGAGATTTCTGTCTATGCACGTTATATAGTGCAGTATTTTAGCTGGGGGGGGGGGGGGGGCGGAAGGGCTCCTTCATTCCAAATTTTACACCTAGACCCTTACTGTTAAAGGCGCAAAGCTTGTCCGTGTTCCTTGTATGTTTTGGCTTTCAGATCCTTACTCTTTCGTTTTTGTTTAATTATGCGACGTAATGCTGACCAAGATAAATGACTCATTTTTTTTTAACTTTACCAGTCCGTTTTGAAACATGAAACTTCAAAACCTGGGTGACGACAGACAGGTGCACTGGCAATGGCATAAAGCCACCCTTTTATGCCTTTGCAAATGCACATGTAGTCGCCCAGGTCTTGAACGTTCACCTTTTAACCCGCAATCCCTCATGACAGACTTTTGAAACAGAACAAAACCTAGCGAGAGAAGATACGGAAGCGAGTGAATGGGTTACTTTATGCCACGCGACTAGTTTGTTCGACATAATGTTTGCAGGAAACTATGACGTCACGTTTATTTGCATTACGAGGGCAAAAACCTGAGAAAATCACACTTGTAGACTGTACACAGGTACCATTAGACTCTACGAGTGGGATTTACATGTTTTACATGATTTACACGTTTTTTTGCACTCGTAATGGAAGGAAACGTGGCGCCATGCAGTCAGTTTCCTGCAAACATACTATGGAACAAACAATAGGGCAGTGACACGACGTAGTATTATTGTGTATAACTCTTTGGTGGAGCCAGTAACTGGGTTAGCTGCAAGGAGCACTGGAGGGAAAAAGGAAGGTCGTCTTACTGAAGCCAATGCTATTAGACTGAATTTCTTAAGCCTGTAACGCATGATTTTTGTTGTAGGGGAAAACAACGTTCTTTTAAGCCTAAGAAATCCGCTCTCAAAGCACTGTCTTGACTATAAGTGCCGTTTTTCCCCTTACATTTTAATCTAGTGCACCTTGTAGCTATGCTCACCAAAGTGTATCTCGTAGCCAAAATGACGTCACATGACGCTGCTCTATAGATCTAAATCTAATGGCTGAATCGCGTGATGAATCTACAGGCGCTATCATGCATCGTTTTCAAAGTGGTATGACTACTCTCTGAAAGACGCTGTGTTCTGACAGTATACATCTCCATGTATACGAGCTTCAGCCAACATATATATCGAGTTGTGTACTAGTGGTACACAGTTTGTGTAGAGGCAGTACACATGGTTTGTATACAAGAATGTATTCTGTCACTACACATGCTTTGTACATAAGAATGTGTTCTGTTACTGTACACAACACTGTCAGAACACAGCGTCGTTGGAGAATACAGAGCAGATTCAATACGGCGAAACGATCCGTTGCCTTGCGACTTACCGTGAGTAGCCGGTTTGGTGGCGGTGGCAGCCGGCATTGATCCGTCGGCCGGTCACGGGACACCAATACCAAAGATCACGTCTGTTAAATGTCGAGAATGAAATTGTAGAGTAGGTGTTAATAATTCCCTCCTTACTGAAAAACAACTTGACGTTTATTATTCAGCTCTTATTTTATCGTTTCATGTAGTATGTGGTACCCACACGTAAGAAAAGCCATCCAACACCGACCCAGCCACAACTGCTAAATGACCAATCCCTTAAAGCCCTAACCGGAGGAGCTGATCGCGGCTGCATGACGACGCAGGATGGTGTAAAAAAGACGTCAAAATCGACCCTTAATGCAACACAGCCCATAGGATTGCAGCAATTGTGATCTATTAGGCATAGCAACGCTTCACTTAGACAAAATTGTCTTCTCTCTGGTTATGGCTTATACCAGAGAGAAGACAGTTTCGTGCTAAGCGATGCGTTACTATACGTGCCTAAGGTCAAAATTGCTGCATTCTGGTGAGTATGACGATTATTGATTGATTTTGACCTCTTTGCGAAGCCATGAAGCCAGGAGCAGCCAGTCTGGTAAGGGTGTTAGGGTTTTAAGCTGCGAAACATACATTAAGGTTGTATCAGAAAAGATTCCTCTTGCTGAAAACTGCTGCACCTGCCAGCAAATTCCCCAAAACGCGCATTTTTATGCCTAAAAAGCCGCAGCAGTGGCTTTACTAAAGAGCTAAAGAGCTAAAACCGTCGTCATGCTGACTTTTCAGATGATTTCTAGCTTCTAGCTACGAAAATGCAAAAGTTAGTCGTTGCGTAAACGCGCCCTAAAAATGGTGCGAGATTCTGCAGAATTTCCTTTGGTGAACGGACTCCTTTTATTCTACGTTAAGCATATCTACTTTATGAATTTTAAGCGAAAGGTTTCTTCCGACAAAGCTATTAAAATCCATTTATGTCACTGAGGTGCATGGGCCTACTGTATAGAGCAGTGACATTTGCCGCCGTATTGGCACCAGTATGGGTTTTGGAGGCATAGCTACAAGGTGCACTACATAAAAATGGAGGGAAAAACAACGGAAGAGCGGATTTCTTAGGCTTAAAATAACGCTGTTTTCTCCAACAACAAAAATCGCGCGTTTTAGGTCTAAGAAATCACAGCATCGGCTTCAGTATGACGCCCTTCTGTTTCTATCTGAAGTGCCCCTTGCAGCTAACCCATTAAGGCTCCAGCATAGAGTTACATACAATAATACTACGTCGTGTCACTGCTCTATAGATACCTTCAAATGTTCGCCGCCGTGCTTTCATACAGTGTCGTCCATGGTGTCGTTTAACAACACAGTATAGATTTAAAGCGCTCCTGTCTTTTAATCTTAAACAATTCAACGAATTAAATGTATATTTTAAAGAAGTAGAAAATAAAACGAAACGATGAAATATCCATTGTAACCCGAGTCTTCTGATGTACAGCATACATATACAGTATACATAAATATAGATATACACGTCCTGGGGCAGCATAGAAGCGATCGAGTTGGGGGGGGGGGGGTCTCTCTTCCGAGCTTTTTGCATATTGATTTTCCATTGGCTGTTGATTTTGCTGCCTCCACTGACGTAACAATGCAGCTCAACAACTTACGCACATGCGCACAAGTCAAACCAGATATAGAGTCAGTGATGTCACACGAAAATATTGGCGGGTAAACGACTTAATGATCTCGGGAAGGACCAACCTTCCTATATACTGTCATTCCACTCGACCTTGGCAACGATTACATACCTTCTAACAGTAGTATTTAAACTAGACGGACCACGCATACCGGAAGAATGCTGAAAATTAAGGGTCACCATTTTGGGGGAATATATCGAAACCGCAAGGATTCTTACATGTTTTTATTCGCCTTTACTTAACAACTGAGGACTCATCACAAATATGATAGTTCACAAACGGATTTACTTCTGCCGAATTAAGGCAACACCGCTCACATAATTTATGCAAGTTGCTGGTGCAAATCGTTACTAGTAACGGTATATTGCGCTATAGAGCAAAAGCAATAAACATCAATGGCTACGGAGGTAGCTGGCTTGAGCAGCTGCAAGGGGCACCATATAAACATGGAGGTAATAAACAACGGTGCCTGTACTCAAACCAATCCTGTGCGAGCGCATTTCTTAGGCCTACATAACGCTGCTCTGTCCATTCCCTTACGTTGGAAAACATTTGTTAAGGTTTTAAATCGCAAAAGGAAACATCCCACTTGCTGAAAATTGCAAGCAACTTCCAAAAAATCAAAACAAAATCACGCGTTTTAGGCCTAAGAAAATCCGGTCTCACGGCATTGATTTTAGTAAAAGACGCCATTCCTTTCCCCTCCATGTTTATGTTGGTGCTCCTTGCAGCTAGCCAGGTTACTGGCTCCAGCATTGAGTTGTATATCATAACATGGCTTTATTGTCACTGCTCTATACTCACTCAATGGCAACGAACTTATGATTACTTTCCTAAACTCATAAGACAGATCAGCAGCCGATCCAACCCAATTGCATCGCTTCCATTCACAGTGACGTCACGTTTTGGCATTTAGGAATAGACTGGATGCTTAAACGGATGCATGAGCGTTTGTTCATCGGCATGCTTATGTTATCAAGCGCGTTACTAAGCAGTTTTAAATGAAATACCAGTCGACCGAAAAATATTTTTATGTCTGTTTGTCGAGCGATTCGTGACCTTCTTTTAGCTTAATGGGGACATTCTGTACGACGGAAAGCTAAAGCATTTCTTGTAATATTATTTCTGTAATGTGTGGTGCAGTGGCAAGCCGGACCACTGCACTGTCACTGAGGTTGGCGCTAATGACCTAGCTGTCGACGCGCCATTATGTCTCAACCCCCCCCCTCTTATAATTATAATAATAATAAATAGTAATAACATTTATACTCAATATAAGAGAAAGAGATAGAGTATAGAGCGCCGTAAGGTACCTCTTACATACCTCTCAGGTAGAAAGGTGAGAAATGTCTGCAAAAAGAAGCAATTGTCAAACAAATTAGGCTTCAAAGACTTAGGGTGCGTTTACGCTATGACTCGCCTTTGCATTCTCACAGCTGAAATTTAATCGCGTTGACAAAGGTGTCGTTGCCATGGTAGCAACGCTTCCTGAGTTAGCTAAATCCGACATCGTTTGATCAAATGCTTGCAGTCTTATAATTCGTGACAGTAAGATAACGAATTCCTCGTGACGAAACAGTTTTCCCAATCGCTTCGAAACTCAATTATTGACTCGTTTCGTTGCGAGATGGCAGAGCTAAAACCGCCGCCATGTTGGAATTTCAGATAATTTTTGCTTCTAGCTGCGAGAATGCAAAGGCGAGTCGTTACATAAAACGCACCCTTAGACTAGCAATAATAAAAAGCACCAGTTCCAAGGTACACCTTAAAGTATAGCTAAACCCTTCCAACTTAAATTTCACTATTGTTAGTTAAGTACGAAAAAAACACGATGCAAGTTGCGCGAAGCTTCCAACATTCGTATTAATTACGCAATAGTTAATTTAGAATCCAAGTTTGATGTTTCCATAGCGCGAGACAGCGTACGCGATTTCCTCGCATGATACTGACGTCACACTTCATCACCTTGGACCTTGGAGGAATCCCCCCCCCCCTTGGAGGAATGACGTCATCGTAGCATACTAACGAGTGCGTGCCGGGTTGTGCTTCTAACATGGTGGCTGCGAGACCCGACCGCTCTGACCATAGCAGCGCGAACCAAAACTCAACCTCTGCGTGATTTATTAAAGTATTAAAGAACGTATGCTACCGTGGCTGTGACTCGTGAAAGTTCGTTCAGCTAGGCGGTAATCCACTAAACGCGAAATGCTGCAATGCTGATAAGCGATTGGTCCACTTGTTGCTTGTGGGGGATGGAGAAGCATTTTTAGGGGGCAAGTGCTTCATTTGAAAAGAATCTGTCTTGCTGTTCTTCACTAGCGTAGTGGTGAGGAATGCGTGAGAGCCGAGCGCGATCTTGCTAGAGCTTGTAGGGCGCATGCGCCAACCAGTGATGAAGTGTGACGTCACGCGAACGTGTTTTGGATGTGTGGTTGTGTTGACCGCACGAACGAAGAATTCGTCTGCTATAATGAAGATTTCGACACTTTACTACTTAACAATTATAAAGCCTAAGTGGTTTTCGTGCCTCTCACATGTTTTTTAAGTGTCTTAACTAACGATACTGAAATTGAAGATAAGAGGGTTTAGCTTTCCTTTAAGCCCACGTCGAAATGAGTCAACAGTCGGTGAGTCCACCAATATCTGCAGCAGAATGTTCCAAGTAGTTCTCTCCGCCCGTAACAAAAAGTAATGGTGCTTGCAATTTGATTTGGCATGTTTCCAGTCATACCGCCACGTGTGTCTCCGAGTACCAATTGGACTAACGTTAATAAGTGGTGGGCCCTCACCCTGGTAAATCCTGGTTTGTATTAACTTAAAGCACGCACAAAGACCAACAACACATCCCCTAAATTCCAGGCTCCCCAAGTCTAGTTTTTCAAGGCATTGACCGTATGACAGGTTCCGACAGACTGGTAATCGTTTGGTGAATTTACGTTGAACAATCTCGAAGTCTACGGATATCCTTTATGTTAATAGGGATTCCAAATTTCGGAACCATGTTCCAAAAGTGGGTTCATTTATGTTTACGTAGATGACCCTAGCGAAGAAAAACTGCAAGTCCGCCATCTTTAATCGGTGGATTCAGCGGAAAAACTGCCTCGAAGAGCCGATGATTTACATGCTTAGACAGTGACGTCACGGGGAGGGATCGGGAAATTAATCGCTCGATTAGGAAAAACTTTGATGAGCTGTGACGACGGCGCTGAGCTCATCGACGAATTTAGTAACGTTTTCTATAAATGATCTTATGGTATCTGGGAACTTTGACATGTAAATACTGAAGTAAACGCGTATTTTACTTTTCTTTAAGCATATTCCATCTTTCGTTTAATCGAATGGATTTCAGCACTCCTCTTTTCCAAAAATTACGTGACCCAGTACATTTCCAAATTAAACGTTCGGATTGTGGGGCTATCGACTTGCTGCAAGACGACGTCAACTCAAGCACAAGACGAATATCTCAGGAACGCAAACGGAATATTTAGAACGAATTCGAACGACTACTCGCTTTCTTCCGACCGTCTTCTTTCTAGGTAAGAAGAAATGTACAGACTTTTTTTTTATTATTCTGAGCAAAAATTTGACGTATCTCTCTCGGTGTAGGACTAAAAACAGGTCCGACGACAGAGGGAAAACAAATAAAAAATTTAAGTTACCCAGCTCACGCGGAAATCAGTAGCCTGCATATTATTTAGTTGGGAATCTGCTTTTATTTTGAAAATTCTTAGAAATCGCAAGAGAATAATACAAGGTGTCCACAAATTGCTGCCCTCCTTACAAACGCTTCAAAAATCAACAATGAAAACAACCGTTATGTTGTTGTTGGTTATCGGAAAGAACACCAAGAAAAAAAATTAATACTACGTACATGCAAAACTTCCCCGTTCTGTCCATCACATGATTCTGTACACGCGGTCTTTTACACACCCCAAAAGGGTAAAAAATGCTGGGGGTAATGGGCTTAATAAATCTGCGTCCAAGAATTACGGAGGTTTTGGTGTCTCAGTGTACCTTGACACTACTGTTAGTACACCTTGTTAATAACCTTATTGTAGGTGGAGCTGCGTTCCACAATCATGTAGAATAAGTTGCCTTAAACGTGGCTTAAGCAAGTGGCCTTGCTCATGTAATAAACAGAGCCAGGAACTATTCGTAACCAACCTCGCCTTGTGCGGTGGACTGCACTGTGACTGAGATTGGTGCTAATGACCTTGCTGTAGACGCGCCATAAGCTTTAATCCCGCCCACCACTCAGTGTTCACTTTGTTGTCCTTTCGCTTAGTTGCCCCTTGGTAGTAGTATTAAAATAACGTATACTACATTGGCAACAAGTTAAAAAAAAAACAATTTTAAAGTCCTATATAATTTTTAAATGAACCTTAAAATGCTACAGGCATAAGTTAACGGGTCTTGCCTTGATTTTGGGGGAGAGGAGATGTCTGGAGGCGATCTACAGTCTTCAGAAACAACTGATTGCTCAGCAGCCGTCTGCTTTCAACCAAAATTCACCACAAAAGGCGAGTAAATCGAGGAAACTCTTCAACGTCCAGTGATCTGCGTTTTCCGCATTCAGCAACATAAAAGGTACTATGCTTAGCAGCAGCCAAATTGTGGATAGACTGGGGATCTGGTTCACAAGTTGTTTTGCTTTGCATTAGCAAATACGTATATCGTCGTTTGATTTGCCGTAGTTGTCAGGGTAGCACGAAAAGTAAATGCAATTATTGCACAACGTACTTTCCGTATTGAGCTATGGTTAATAGCTAGGAGCTATAATTCATTTCAACGAGCTGTCAGTCTTAGCTGTAAGCTTTATTACTATAGCTATTATTATTTACGCCTAAAGTTGTCATTAGGGAAACCTGCAGTAAAATCTAACCCACTGTTTTGCAGTATTCATTTACAAGTTGTTAAATGCCAGCATTGCTAAAATTAAGTTCATTTTGTTATTAACAGAATTATGCTAATAATATTTAGTAATAACATTATGTTGCTTCATTCATTATTGAATTGTGAATTACTAAAATCACTTTAGTTAAAGCAAGCTCGTGTTCAACTCAGTCTGTTATTTCAGAATGGCTTCAAAGAGAGACCTACTTCCAGAAGAATCCATAGCCTCTTACACCACCGAATTGAAACATTTAACCAAGCACGTTTGTAGCTTCAGCACGTTTCTTACTGAAGCGCTATGGGATCATCTGGTGGATGGTATCAGTTCTGACATTCTTCAAGGAAGATGTTGGCTAAATCAACTCTTTCTTTAATGAAGCGCGTATATTGGGTAAGAGTACTGCTAAAAAAAACTAGCTGAAAGTAAAGGTACACCTGCCTGCCTAATAACATTCCGCCTGCCTTATAACAGCCACGTGCAGTACGCCAACCGCGCGTGTTGCTATTGTCAAGGACAACTGAGATAGTAGCTGCGTTCCTCGCAGTGGAGAATGCAGCTAGTGTCTCAGTTGGCATTGCGCCTAATAGATAAACCAGCATGAGCACATTAACAGTGTCGTCACAAACCGGAATGATGTTTGTATTTTAAAATTACACTTTATAATTTTTTAGGTTAGTATCTTATAAATTTTTCTTCGGCGATCTATTGGCATAAATAATTTTATTTTTTACCGCATTAGTCTTTTTGATTTTTGATCTCTTAATTATTAGCAAACAATTAAAAATTAGTATATGCACACACACACACAGTCGAAATGTGAAGGTTATTGTAAACGCGCAAAGGATCATATACGTGCAGGATGCAGTAAATATATAGTTCCTAATTATTCAACAGAAAATCTCCTAGACGCCACATTTTAAAACTGTTTGTTAGTAAGGGATTGACTAACGCTAAGTAAATAGAACTTTGGGGCCGTACTTCATGAGAAGGATCAAGAAAAATGGTGCTGGGAGGAATGTTCTTTTAACTCTGGAGTTAATACTTCAAATAGCTGCACGTGAAACAGTAAGTACGGTAAAAATCTACATAATTAAAATCATACGATGTGCGTGCGTGCGTGCGTGCGTGCGTGCGTGCGTGCTTGTACCTCTACTCCTCCGGAACCAAAGCACCTACAAAGATGGGAGTAGGACCAAACGAAAGATAATTAAATTTCGCTTTTAATAGGCCTATTTTCGTCGCTGTGACTTGATATTATCACCCTCAAATAAGCGAAAGAACCTGAAAAACTGACGTCAAAGTTTTTTTTACCCTCATGATGTTTGTTCATGACGTCATAGTTTGTTCATGAAAACCTCCTCGAGCAAAGAGAGATGATCTGGAAAAGGGTGCACGGACGACGTATTTTGCAACACACCACATATACATCTTAAAATTGGTTTTATACTAACTGACTTGATGCAGGGAAAAATCGAAACTATTGATTTGGTTTTAAAACGGTGTCAAACATTCGTGTTTTTGTAGCACGGAGGTTCGTTGATTGAACGAGCAAAGCGAGCGATTTCCACGTAAAGTAAGCCTTTTGAATGTGTGGCTCGCTTTGCTCTATGAATCTTTCGTCTCTCACCTTCGTAGGAGATTACAACTGACGTTCTGCAGATGTTTCTTCAAGTGGGGGATCATCAGAAAGTGAAGTGATAAGACGCACATGGAAAAATCTGTACTGAGCAGGACGTAAAGAACAATATTCTTAAAATAAGTGAAACAATAAAATCCATATAAAGTGTACAATAACACAAATTACAAATGATATGTGGTTCTTGGTGGTTACATTGATTCAGTCAAATTTCCTGAGGAAATGTTTGCGCTGATTGAGTGAACGAAGCGAACGAAAATCAGCGTTTGTCATCAGAAACAGGGCTTTTCTGATAAATTGCTTGATTTTTTTGCTTGACTCCTTGGACGTAAAAAAATAATATTGACCTTCTCCCGAGATAACCGATATCGTGTACTACACTCTTATAATTTGCTTGATCGTTTTTTCTGTGTTAGGTTTGTCTGTATCAGAAGTGTTGCAGCAAGAAGTCTTCTCGAGCGCAGCGAGACGACGCGGAATGAGCGAGCGAAGTGAGCGACTCCGCTAGTATGAATTACGTTGTTGAATCCGGTAGTCAAACCATTTCCGAGGAAGCTGGTATTAGTGATTGCAGTCTCGAATCCAAATCTTGCGAGTTAACTGTAAATTTTGTGAAAAGTAACAAGTATACTATTGAGTGCGTTCTTAACAGAGTGAACTTAACTTTCAAATTTGATGCAGGTTAATGTGATGCTACCATGCATTGCTAATAGGTTTCGAAAGCACTTAAAAGATTTTACACTTAAACCTTACAGTACATTACGGTGCGTTCTTGGATGAGTGAGGTCACAAAACCTCTGGGTGTCGTAACATTTGACATAACCTTTAAAGGGCTGGATAAATAAGATTTGCTTAAACCTGGATCAGTTTTTTTTTTTTGTAACAACTTTGTTGACTTTTTTCTAGGAAGTAAGCACACTTTTGAATGTTTTACCTTCCACATTTATCTTTAAATTGACACAAGACGAGTAAAAAGTTTATGTGCCTCTTGGAACCAGTCCGCTTCTGGGTGATTTGTTTCTCTGGCCCTTTAAGCAATCCTTGAAAGAGTCCTCCAAGGAAACTTTCGAGGTGATCTTCTAGAGTCGAAGAAACCCTCGTAGATTCTAAATCTTGGAACAGATTCAGGCTTAGGGCCGAGCACAGTTCTTAACTTTTTAAATTCTCAAAGCATCCTCCTCCAGTTAAATTACGTTTTGAGGATGAAAAGTTTGTTAGATTTACCCTTTCCCTTCTGAGTGTGTGGGAAAAGAAGTTGGACAGAACTCCGAGACTGAGTAATTTAAAACTAGGGTCAGACTGATTGGGGCTTAGGGCCGAGCACAGTTCTTGAACTTTTAAATTCTCAAATTGTCCTCCTCCAGTTAAATTAAGTTTTGAAGGTAAAAAGTTTGATAGATTTCCTTTCCCTTCTAAATGTGTGGGAGGAGTAGTTGGAGAGAACTGTGAGACTGGGTATTTTAAAACTAGGGTCAGACTGATTGGAGCTTAGGGCCGAGCAGAGTTTTCAAATTTTTAAATTCTCAAAGTGTCCACCTCCAGTTAAACTACGTTTTGAAGGTGAAAAGTTTGATCCTTTCCCCTCTGAATGTGTGGAAGGAGAAGTTGGAGAGAACTTCGAGACCGAGTACTGTATTTAAAAACTACGGTCAGACTGAAACCTGACACTGACTGTTCAGAATGTTCTGAAACCATTTCTGTTCCTCTTTCTGTAGAAGATAGAGTAGAATTGCTTTAATTGTCTACGCTGTTATTGTTTTATTAATCTTCTTAAACTTACATTATTGATAAAACTATATTTTGCATATTTTAATAAATGTATTCTGGAAAATTTTCGTAAGTTAGGAAAAATGCATCTAGTTATATTAATGCTTGATATACTTTGTGTTTTCTATGAAAAAAAACAACATCAGCCAAAATAATATCTAAGTTTAGTGAAGTTACAACATATGCTATGCATGAGTTTTCTAAAATGCTGGTATATGACAATGAACAACAATTTACTTCCCAAGAATTCGAAGATTATCTGCGAAATGTGGAAATCGTCACATTAAACCCGCCCCGTAATTTTCGCAAAGCAACGGCCAAGCTGAAAATACCTTGCATAATTTTAAAAAGTGCCTACACTAGTGCAAACATGCTAGTGGATATTCATCCGCAATACCGCTCCAGAATTGCCTTCATGCTGCTCGTGCTACGTCTGGGTATATTGTCGGCGACACTCCTGCTAAATTATTCCTAGGCCGGGAAATTCGTTGTAAACTGGACTTGCTATTTCCTGACTGAAGGTCACATGTCCAAGAAAATCAGCGTTCTCGAGTTAAACCTTCAATTATGCACAAACCAGCTATGGTTCACGTTGGTGAGCAGAGTTGATGCAGGGATTTTCTCTTGAAACATCGCCCGTACATTTCCGCATGCATAATTGATGAGCTGGATTATCTGAAATGCAGACTTCATACTTCTGATGGTTGTGATTTGATGTGTCATGCAGACCAATGCCGTGGCGTGGTTTCCACCATCCATCCCATTTGCTGATGAAGAAACGGAGTCGTTCCTGAATCACCCGATGCAGAATTTGGTAATCCACCTGTTGATCGATTGTTATTTCTTGTTGCAGTGATATCAGCAGCTTTGCCAGATTTTTCAGGGAGCAAACATTTTAGTTTAGTTTTAGTTTTGGGCGGCTTATCCAGCGTATGATCTAACTACTCAGGGAGCAGACAATTAGTTTCAAGCTCAAGAACTCAATTCCAATTCCCTACTTACTGCACAGCTAGTGGACTATGCACAGAGTATCACATATTAAGCACTGGTCTAGGTTGCAGCCTGTACCAGCCTTAGACAGTCTCAGAGGTCCTATCTTGTGAGCTGTACCTCCCAGATCAACTGACGCTTGAATCGACTCTCTCAGCATTTATATATTACATGTTGAGACAACAGACTCCCGCCAAGGAATTACGTCACATAACGCGCCGTGTGTGCAACAAGGGGTTCTAACTGGTGTGAACAGGTGGCCCCACTCGTTGCGTAGCTGTTGGCGATCGGCCAACTCCCGTGTTAGCGGCTATTGCACGGGCCCGCAGCGTCTCCTGTAACGGCAAGACGTACGACGAAGTGTTGGCTACGTGTTGCGTCTTGCCGTACATGTAATAGCCGTTACGAGCGTGGATAAAGTATCCAGTACGGACATGAAGCCGTTAGACGTTTTAGACAGTAGAATATAATTCTAGTAGGACATACCCTAGGATTTTCGAAGGGCAAACCTTCGATCAAATAAATATGAAGATCACAGTGCATTTAAAATTCAGTATTTTATAATAATGATCGTCAAAAACACAGAAAAACTGTTTGCGAGCATTGACAATGCTCTCTTCAAATTACATGTACAATGTTAAACCCCAAAGTTACTGGTAAACAAATTGTGCAAAACATGGAACAACCCATTAACAAAGAGGTAGGAAGTCCACCAAAAATGTGGGGCAAATGTTACAATTTCCACAGAAGGATTCTTTCTTTAGATTTTACTTTTCCTAAAGTAGGCTAAAAGGTTTTTTTTAATATGACTTTAAAAAGGACCTGTACGAAGAATTCAGGCATTAGCCTGCAGGACGTCCTTTCTGCTTGTGAGGAAAATAGACAATTTGTTCTTCCGTGAACTCGTTTATCACCATAGCTCATCTTACTCTATGACCACCACAGCTGCTCAAAATGTCACGTGCCAATCTCATTTTACCAGGGGCCATGTCAGACTTCCCTAGTTTGTAATTTAACAATCTTTTCTTCGGGGAAGCGTCTGGAACGCCCACTCTTTTAAGTCTTTACTCTTTGAAGTCCTTTTATTTCTTTCAAAGGCGTGACGTTTTAAACATATCGTGCCGCAGCTGTACTTTGTGCATTCAAATTAATGTGGAGTTATAATTCATCTGTTCCCAGATGTGTCGTTGGGTGTTTGTTTGTTAGCCTACAATGATATTTGCTGGTTTATTTTTTCAAAATTTAAATTAGAGTCAGTTATTACATCTGAATGATTGTGTAGCGGAGGTAGGTAAATTCAGTTTTGGAACGACATAATGACATTTTAAAAAGGTAACTTTGGAAAACACAAACCATAGTACCGTCGGTTCCGTGGTACGAGCGCACGTGCTTATAGCGCACGACGTGTTACTAGCGCACCAGCAAATTTCGTATGACCGAGCGAACGCCACCTGAATGGATCGCACATCTAGCAAGAACCTGACAGCAAAAGCACTGGTAGTAGTTTGAAAATATAAAAAAAAAATCCCAGTAGGGCCTAATGCACATTAAAGCTAAAAACCACGACGTTTCCAGGATATATGCCTCCGTTTTCAAACGCAGAAGGCAGTGTAAAGGCTTCGTACGAAAACAAAATAAACTTTAAAAAGGATCATGATAATGGCACACACACAAGCTAAATTTTAAATTTTATAATCAAGAATCACAGGGAAGCGGTTGTTTCGTTGAGCTCTCTAATACATTTGCTGTTCCGTTCAGGATTTAACATTTTAAATTCCGCTTGTGTGTCTACCATTATCATGTTCCTTTTTAGTGTTTATTTTATTTTCTTACGTTGCCTTTGAGTTGACTTCTACACTTGAAATGGGGTGCACTTACCCCGGAAACGCCATATTTTTTTTCATATTTAATGTGCACCACTGGTCCTTTAAATATCTTCAGACACATCTGACAGTGGCATCTCAATTAGTACGTAATCAGAATTGTGGGGGGCCACGCTTCGCATAATGGGAACGATGATTATCCTACAGTCCCAGCAATCAGAACTGCCGGAATGTACGAAGAATAAAACTTCGAATGTGCACTCTATGTATAGTTTATTCTGCATATGTTGTTAATACACGGTACGCTCGATGCCGCACCATGTGGGAGTGGACATCAGGGTGCGACCTTTTCAGTTGCAAGAATATCCATTAGGAACCTCCCAATGTGACCGGGATCGCTAAGATGGGGCTGCCATTCTAATTTATAGCCATGTTTTTCTCTTTCATCACAAGATGGCGAACGCATCGATTACGTTTCCGGTCACATCACTCTCTATTTACGGCCTTACCTACGTCAGTCAACAGGCGGCAAAAGCAGCCTAATGATGAATGTTGCGTTTGATTTAGACTCCACATTGTGTGGTAAATAATTATTGATGTTGATATCATGCAGTTGAAAAACGTTGACATATTGAATTAACTGAATTCATGCATCAACAGAGGCGTACGCATGGGGGTGGTACCAAAGGGGCACTCTCCTCCCCCCCAAGAAAGTCTGGCACCCCCGTGTCGCTGGCCAAACTTGCCAAACTTAGTTTTAGTGATTTTTTTGTGTGATAGTACATGTCATAAGTATTTCAAATTTACAATCTCAAACGTCGAAAAAAATTGCTGCTGAAAATATATTAAAAAGTTGCTC
>JAHWFP010173879.1:16024-28777 GCA_023313725.1 Lithobius niger | reverse complement strand
AGTTATTCAAAGGATTTTTTTTTAGTAGCAACAGGGTGCCCCTTCATGCACTGTGCCCCCACCCCCACACATATATTTGCGTACGCCACTGTGCATCAATGATTTCAACCATTAATTGACAGATGGGAGGCGCGTGATTTTATGTGTAGTTTCATGCGTTAAGTCTTTCAGTTACACCAGGAGTTAATAAATTAATACTGATACACGTCCGTTGGAGTAGGAGTATCCACGTTGTAACTATCGCTTCGCATTACTTCCTTTCTCACAGTATCGTCCTGGAGAGAAGCTGTAGGTTTCGTTTCCTGGATCCAGGTCAGGTGATTCAACATCGCCAATGGTAAGAGGCGTCTACTTTTTGCCACGCACATGAACTTATGAGCCAGGAGGCGAAACGCGCGATTTTTACCCCAGTCTACCTTGGATGGAAGATGCCATCTGCTTCACCGCTTCACGCTCGTGAAAGTGGAGGTACTGCATGCCTGGATTCATCGTGGCACGAGTGATATTTTTCTGCACCTGTCTAGTGGGGTAAAACCTATTTAGCGTATTTTTAACGTGGGTTGCGTACGTACAATGAGAGATGGAACATGTGGTAATATAACCGCATCATGTTAGCTACAAATACCAAGGTCGTTTGTGTAGCACTTTGCGTGCCGCCGCCCTTGGTATTTGTAGCTCACGTGATGCTCGTCTTTCCGATTTGGGCGGACGACGCGCGAAAGCTGCACGGATTTCCTCCACACTTTCGTCCGCGACGTCCAGTCACCCGGGCCTTGTGCCTTAACACAAAGACCCTGTTGCAAGAAACTTTGTTAACCATCCCTTTGTGGATGTAACATGTGGGGGTTCCCTTCCATACGTCGTTCGGAAACGTCTTGGTGCAGAATTGGCGAATTGGCCAGCCACACCACACGTTACGTTTTCTCAACTGGGGACACCGTTTTTTTATGACGTCAAGCTGAAGCGCTGTTACGCCGAACTTCGACAATGGCGCTACTACAAAACAGCTTGGAGTGTTTTCACACCTTTCAGTGCAAACCGCATATGAATTAGCCTTTTTTTTTAAAGAAGGTATGAATATTTATAATCATGGTGTCGCTACCACAAAATAAATTGGAGAGTTTTCCCATCTTGCAGTGCAAACCGTATGAGCAAACTGCCTTTTTTTTAAAGAAGTTATGAATATTTGTAAACATGGTATCGCTACCACAAAAACACTGGGAGGTTTCCTGCCTTTCAGTGCAAACCTCATGTGAATTCGCCTTTTTTTAAAAGAAGTTATGAATGTTTGTAATCATGGTGTCCCTACTTAAAAACAACTTGGAGAGTTTTCCTACCTTTCAGTGCAAACCTCATGTGAGTTGGTCTTTTTTTTTAAAGAAGTTCTGAATATTTGTAATTATGGAATTATTCTGTGGACACCCTGTATAAGCATGGATATACTTCGTCGAGCCCTACGAGTTCTTGTTTATAACGCTAAGGTTGTACATTTCGGATTAATTACCGTGAATGATGCGATGGTTTCCCTGACTTTCCCTAACTGATAATTAATTTCCCTGACTGATGTGTCCATGGCGTTTGATTAATTTTGAGAATTGAGAGACAAAATCCTCGAAACACGTTGCCCAGTTTTATTAACGAATTTTAAATCCATACATATAGGACATAGTGTGCGTGTTGACAATTTTAAATCAAATCGTTGAATAGGTTCTAAAGTTACATTGGAAACAAACTGAAACGTATAGGAGGAGAAACTTCATTGCTCTGCTTTGCACCCCGAGTTACTAAAAAACATTAAAAGCCGTCCGCGCACTGAGCGACTTGGCCGCGCGGCCAGGTCGCTGCAGCCAATGAGAATGCTTACCGTTTATGTAAAACCACGCACTAATCATTTTCATTGGTTGCAGCAACCTGGCCGTGCGGCCGAGTTGCTCAGTGCGCGGGCCGCCTATGCAACACTCATTCGATAGTGAAGATTTGTTGCGGCCAAAGGGTTGCACAGGGAGATGTGTAGCACGAGCCAGTTGAATGGTGCCGAATCGCATCGACGAAATTAGGAAAGAAATGTCATAGGTTTTCTTTTAGCATAAAAATGATTTCTTAAGAATGGTAACTATAGTACATTTGCGGGGGCGACCCCCCCAACAGTATATTTTTACGATGATATTGTCATACATTTTGCAATAATTCCGACATTCTATGTCTAAAATAGGAGAGTGAGGGTACAAAATCATCATATAAAATTGTCATTTGATATATGTTCATAGTAAGTTTAATAAGAAGTACCAGGCCCTTACAAATGCATATCGTTCGCAGGAGTAAGCATATTGTAACTCTCGTTTTGTATTTCACTTCTTGTCTCAAGGTCGTCTTGGAGAAATCTGCAGATTTCGCTTCCTGGCTCCAAGAAAGTTGATTTAACAAACACCGCCAAGATCTTATTTTACCAAATTAATGCTGAGGCATTGATTCCCGGCACGCGTGAGAGCTAAGACGGAACTGGGCGACAATACGCTTAATTCCTATTTCAGTCACCCGTCTTTTTAGGATTTTCTTTTACCAACCAAGTTTGCCTGAATAGTTGGCCTCATCGAAGTTTGACATCATGAGCAATTTTTATAGCCGGGCATTTCCGCATATTTGAGGGTCAAATGATCAAATTGCTGCAAGGAAAATAGGTAATCCGAAGCGTAATTTAATTATCTTTTATATAGGCACTAGTCTCATTTTTGTAAGGTGCTTTAGTTCAAGAGGAGTCGCTATGCGCACACGAACATGGTACGTTTTTAAGGAAGCAGATTACGTAATTAAGTTAACTCAAGTTTGCAGAAAACTAAACAAATGTGTTTAATTTTAACGTTACATTCAGTGGTGTCATTTGAATTTATTTCCTTTGCCAATATAACCTATAATTTACAGCATATTTTCATTTGTTGTATTAAAAATTGTGTTTACGTACTTAAGACTTAATGTGGCATAAAACTAAACCTTACATACGTAACAAACGCTTAAAGAAATTGTATATTGCTCTCATTTTAATGTAGGAAATGCCAAAATTCGTGTAGGCTAAGCCGATAGCCGCTCAAGCCGCTAGCGGCCGAAAAAATAGTCGGCTAAGATCAGCTAGCCGAAAATTGGCCGAATATTTTCATTAGCCAGTCGAATAACTTAAAATTGATCGGCTGAGGAGCCTAGTTGAGATTACGGCATTCATACTATTTAAGGGTCCCAGTCCCAGTGTGAAGTCTTTAATCTATCAAAACGACGCGATGATGTGGTTATTACGATTGAGAAAGCGAAAAATCTTTTCCAGTCATGTACTGCATCTTCTTTCGACCGAAAAACCATCAGGGATAAATGTCAGTAATGGTCTGGAAAACCTGGAAAAATCAGGTAATTTCATCATGGGGTTCTGAATGCCGTCACGATCCTAGAAAATGTATTAAAAAAATATCTGCCATAGCCACAACGCGATTGGGCAATAAGTCTGTCCTTATGTTCGGGATTTTTACATTTTAGCAGGAGGTACAGATGTGTGATGACATCTGTATTTGGGGTTTGTTTAACAGCTCTGTAATGCGTAGCGCAGTGGCAACCCGGACCACTGCACTGTGATTGAGGTTGGCGCTAATGACCTAGATGTCGACGCACCATTAAATCTCAACCCTTCCCCCTCACAACTCGATTCAACCTAGCCTAGAAAATATATTTCAAGTCCGTGCTCACCCTGTGAGTGGCGCTATTCACGAATAACCTCGCTCGGTCAAGCCGAAATAGCATTACGAGTGTTAAGGGTGCAACTTCAGAGGGTGATTTCTTCCTAACCAGCAGTGTGGGCATCATGACATTCAGTGTACACCTGCGTCTCGTCCTCCCGCGCATTTTTAGCCTAACCACAGATCCGTGCGCACCTCCGTGAGCGGTGCTTTGTAAATATAACCACTCGACGGCCCCTGAAAACCGAGGGTGCACGCTCACTGCGCTACACTCCACGTCTAACGCAGGAAAAACGATAAGTGGTCCGATCACAGCCAAAAAACGCATGTGCCCAGTCGATGCCTGGTGGACGGCATCAAGAGATGGAGGTTCTCGGACAAACCCACGGACGCTGGTGACCCTACACGAACTTTTCGTAGCATTGCGAGTGTTACGGAAAGTCTGTTAAATAGTCGATATCTTCAAACCAGCAAAAGGGGGGGGGGGGCATCATGAAACTCGGTAAAAAAAAATTCTACCCTAGTTACAACCTGATCCAGTTACTTCCGAAATATGCACATCAACAAATTTGATGACTGAATTATCATTAGAAGAAATACGTGTCTTAAAAAATAACATAAAAAGCAGCAACAAAACTATTATGATGAGGTGGGCAAATTTGGACACTATGATTGTTAAACTTATACATTCTGTTTCTATAGAAACAGAAAGTAGAACCACTCCAATTCTCCTCCTTCATTCCTAAGGGAACTCTTTATATACACCTTGTGTAACTTTGTTATATTTGCCATTGTCATCAGTATTGTGCTGCCATCGAAATCAAACAGGTCTCATAATGTTTATGTTGAAACTTTGCCAATTACTGTTTTTACATATAATGCAGGGACGGGACCGTAATGTCGGGCGGAATTGACTTATGAAATGGGTTTGGGCGAAGGACGGCTCAGTTATAGGAGTGAAATTGCTACTGAAACAGGAACTGCCGTTGGTCTCAAGTTATTGGTTAGTCCGTTAGTACTTAGATGGTTTGCGCTGTCCCTACCAAATAATGATGATAATAATAAGATGAGGGTGATTACAGTGAAAAGTTTGGGGTCATCAACAGTTTAATTGGGCAGTTGGGGGTTAATGACGTATACAATTTCTAGCATTAGATCGACAGTGGACTTATTTAGTTACTGCGAAACAACGGAATGAAGGTTGGGGAATTTACTACATTGTTACCCTAGCGCTCAGCTGTTACATTGTAGACTAGGCATTGCACGCATGGCAGCATTGGGCTGGATTGATACTTGGGTGGGTGACCGCCTGGGGATCTGGTTGTTGCAGACATAGGGCCCTAGGGCTTCGGGCAGATGACCAGGAGTGGTTAACGCTAGTTAAACCCTTTTTTTTTTAGGCATTGCACGAGTTACACAATCTTATAAGTTACACAAGTTTGAATTGGATTGGATTTATTCAGAGTCATGCGCTCTACACAACATTGGTGTTGACAGTTGCTCGTGGCAGTGCAGTATATAGAGAGTTGTTGGAGGAAAAAAGGCAAACTGAGAAAGAGTTTTGCCAGGCAAGGTTGATTGTGTCAAAGCAGCAGAACGCCACCATGAGTGCAACGTCCAGCAGCTCCAAACCGTTCCATTCCGACGACTTATGGCAACGGACGGTCCATCACACATTGCTTCCATTTGATCGCATCCAAATTGACAATGTAAATTACGACATTTCCGAAGTCAGTCGCAAGTGAAGAAACACTTGCAGTGACCTTAAGTAGGTAATTGAATATAAAGTCGTAGTACTCTAGGTATTTATTCGTCAAGCTCAGGCATAATGACATTTAAGTCCAGAAGGCAACTGAAATAGTATGAAAAAGGCGTTGTGCGCAAGCGCGTGATGGACGACGACGGGTTGACTGACGGTAGGTGCGTACACTTCGCCGATGCGATCAGTTTTAGACTGAAAGAATTTTGCGTCAACAATCCCGTCCGTCAGCCGACGAATCGTCACGGAATGGGACGGAACAGTATACGCGGCTCTTCTTACTTACGCGCTTTAATCCAAACAGAAAATTGACAGGCCGTGACGTGACGTGACGGAATGGAACGGGACAGAGTAGTGAGCGACAAGCTAATTGGATTCTTTCTTAACTATACTGAGGACAGTGTGGAGAAGTGATGAACATAAGCCTTTCGTCTTTGTTGACTTCTAAAGCCTGTGGCACACTACTCCGTTCCGTCAGCATTCCGTCACGTCACAGGCTGTCAAATTTCTGTTTGGATTAAAAGCATGTAAATTAGAGAAGCCGTGAATGCTACCTCATCCCGTTCCGTGACGACCCGTCGGCTGATGGACGGGATTACCGAGGTAGAATCCTTTCACTCAAAAATTGATGGTATCGGAGAAGTGTACACACCTGCCGTCAGTCGACGACCGTTGTGGTCCGTCGCGTGCCTGCGTACTACGCCTTTCCTATACTACATATAGATGCGAATCTATTTCAGTTGCCTTCTGGACTTAAATGTCATCGCGGCCGAGCGTAAAGAATTAATACGTAATTTACTATGACTTTATATTTAATTGCATATTTAAGGTTACTACAAGTCCTTCTTCATTTGCATTGCTAATTTGGGCGTGATCAAATTTAAAAGCTCAGCGGAGCTGACTGACACGGTTACCGACGAAAGCAATGTGCGCTGGACGGGGCGCCAGAATTGTACCGACACGGAGTTATGTTAACTCCGGAATTTTCTTAAATACTGACCCCTGTGTGGACCCGGAATTACACAGGGGTTAGTATTTAAAAAATTCCGGAGTTAACATAACTCCGTGTCAACACAAGTCCGCGCCCCCCGCTGGACCATTCATTGCAGTCAGTAGTCGAAACGGGAGAGAAGAACAAATGAATATTAGAATACACAAACTACATGTAGCAGCTGAGGACATTCGAGGAGATTTAGGAACAGCCCCAGGTTAGGAACAAACATGAGTTAAGGCGGACACTCACTAAAACTTTAGGAGCGCTGAGAGCTTGGCTTCACGCCGCAAGGTTACTTGTTCCTAGGCAACGGGTCAAGCGTCAGGCCGAAGCCCGGTTCCAAGCATTGCTTTGATCGCGTTGGAAAATTTCATATTTGAAGTGCGCCGTTGGCGCTACGCCCGAGTTGCAGCCAATAGGAGGCCCGCTGTACCGCAGGCAAGCTGCATATCTGTAATGGATGCACACAAAGCATCAACCAAAACGTAATTATTTCCTTCAGCAGCTTCGCCCAATAAAATCAACACGTCCTGAAGATTCACGAAGAAGTCACTAGAGTATAATCCTTTTTCATACACCCTTCGTGCAGCCCATCTTTTATCAGTGGGAGCAATACGAGTGCCATGTAGAAATTAACCACATGTCAATTTTGTTAGTACAACAATTACTGCTTTCAATGTCTTCATGGTGCGTCTCCTGATGTTATGGAGATCGTGCAGGCATTCAACAATACGCAGTTCAACAACGTCAAACAGGAGTTGATGTCAGCAGTCTTATTTGTAAACAAAGCGGCGTTTGCAGTGTCGGTGTGTACAGACCCAAGTTTGAACGCGTCAAATGCTCTCCAAGACCAACGCTGCAAACGACCAAGCCAAGCTCGCAACGTTCCTAAAGTTTTAGTGAGTACCCGTCTTTAGGGTCTACGCCTGACAAAAAGGTAGTTTTTAATCATAAAGATGTGTGTTAAGCCTGCACCTACCCACCATGTCGCTTTCGGTAGCTACGTACAGGGAGCAAGGGTGACCATGAGGGGGGGGGCCCGCCCGCACCGCAAAAAAATGTTTTTTGCGCCTACCCAATTCACCCCCAGAAATTAATAGGATTAATTTCCGCTCAAATAGCGAAATGAGCAAATATGTCAAGGAGACTGAGACATTTCTCGAATCACCTTTAAAGGGTTAAAAAGGCAGAAACACGAATTTACGATGATCTAAAGCAGCTCAAACCGACAACATGTCTTTAATCTCGTGTTAAACTCGAGAAAATGGCCACACGAGGGGTGGAAGGGGGATGGGATCTGAAATAATCGTATGCTAGCATTATCATACGATTAGCGTCATTGCCGCAGCTAACCGTTTTTAAAGAGGGGTGCAAGGGTAAAATGTAGGGCCCCTAAAGACTTACCGCAGACGCTTATTTAAAGTTTCGTAGAATGGTTTGAGCTCCCTACTTTGAATTTAGGGTCGCCTTGACTCCTGGGCCGGGGCACATGCAATCGTTTGCATCCCACCCCCCACCCCCTCCTTTAAATATGGCACAGATTAGCGTGATCACTTTGACGCTCCGCATCAGCTTTTTGTTGTTTGCCATCCCACCTTCTTACGTTACAAAATAATGACCACCTTCCCTCCACTCTCCCCCCTCCCTAATCCGCATCACTCGCATCTTTACTGTGGTCATGTCCCGTTTCGCAGAATCCCGTTTTTCAGAATCCCGTTTCGCAGAACCAAAACATTCTTTAAAAATGTAACATTTAAAAAAGTTAAAAACGCATTCCTAATTTGAAGAAAGGTATGGTTAGTTGCGGGACTCCCGTTCCGCTGAAAAATCTTAACCATTTTACGCTCTGTGGAATGGGAAATCGCCCTTACTGGGTCTCTGTTGCTCGTGAAACGTGTGACTGAAATTGATGATATGGCAGCAGTGAGTGGTCAGTGTCGGCCTTTAGGGAGATTGCCCGCCTGCAAGGGACTAACCGTTTTTGACCTGTGTCCAACACACCGCCAGCACAGATTGTCAACCGGCGCTCCAATTTATGCACGACCTGCTTCTGACGCTGTTGTTACCGGATTATTTGGCAAAGCAAATCTGGTTTGCGCTGTAACAACGTGTTGTCGCTGCAGTTCCTCTTTTCGCCTATCCCTGTTTAAACCTCATGAGCCGAGCTAAAATTACTTTACATCACCTCATGAAAATTCTATTACGCAATTCAAGGCGGTGGTTGCCTCATCCAGTGTCCTCGCACGTGAGAACGTACGGACGATGAAATTGACTTTAAAGTTAGCAAATTTCCCAAGAGAATGAAAATAGAAAGGTTGTGGTTTGCGTCATTCATTGGGTCTAATATAAATTTTAAAAGATCCCATCCCCCTCACTTTCGTTTCCCGTAGACGTTAGGAACGGGCAATAAAAAAAAATGTTTAAATATTTAAGGCTATTTAATATTTGAGTTGAAAATATTGACTGTACAGATTTTATTATCTACTACTGAAATAAGCAAGACAGTCATTTTCTGCCTCTGGAAAAGCGTCTACCCGTTTTTTTCGTGTACGTACGTTTGGTGAATTTTATGTAATCTGCTGTTTCTATGCCGATAAAAAAGAAAACTCGATTTATCTGTCAACACACTAGTGTGTTCCCAGGTACGGCGATTAACATATACCTTGTTTCCATATACTTAAAGGGTTAAAGGGTTTAACGAGCGTTAACCACTCCTGGTCATCTGCCCGAAGCCCTAAGGCCCTATGTCTGCAACAGCCAGATTCCCAGGCGGTCACCCACCCAAGTATTAATCCAGCCCAATGCTGATTAACTTCGGGGATCCATATACTTGCCTTGCCTTAACAATGTTGGATCGCTACAGGCGACCGTGTCTAGTCAGTCTCTGTGATTGTTTCCCCTTCTGATGCTTTGACCCTACCAACAAACCTTGAATCTTACCATTGTACTGTGAGATTGTTGTTACCTTATGTAATCGTCGGTGTAGAGTAGAGAGCATAGCGTTGGGGCTCACATTCTCTGCTAATTAAAATTGAATTGAATTAATCGTCGACGCCTGGCCATGCAACAATGCCATGCCTATCGTTTTTCATGTTTGTTACCTGAACTTTTTTTTTATTAATGAATTGATCCCTTTTATTTACATTCTGCTGAGTTGAGAGCAGGAAGTTTTTGATGTTAGCTGCCATAAAATGGCCACTTTGTTTTAGGCCCGACTGTCTTTTCCACCGAAAGCCAAATGACTTACCTGGATTCCTCTGTAATGAAGCTACAATAGAAGCGATTCTTGTATGCTGACGAAATAGACAAATGGCTTCGTAATATGAGTAGCCTCATTAAGCTTTTGCCAAAAGATTAAAGGGGCAGACTCTATATTTCTTTTACCCAACTCAACGTTAGTTCCAAGTGAGAGAACAACTGAGAGACGAGGATGGATAAGTGTAGGACAGTGAGAGGGCTACGACAGAAAAATGAATTTTGCCATGAGAGAATAAAACCAAAGATTTGATCACCAATTTTTTCTGCGCCATTGCTTTCTTTTTTTCCTCTTCTTTGTTGTCTGTCCGCCATAGTTATAAGGCAGTGGACGAAAAAAATTGCCAAGAGGGATTAGTTGCCAGCTGTGGTAACGATCCATGATCGGTCTCGACGGAGAAGCGAAAATAGCCCGGTAGTGAGTGGGGTGAGGGCCAACCTAGGCCCTCGAAGAGGTCCTTTAGATCGCCTTCACACGCTCAGCACCCTATACTATTCCGCAATATTTGAATAATAATAATAATAATAATAATAATAATGATAATAATAATAATAATAATAATAATTTATTTCAAACAAGTTTGTACATCTTGTGGCACGAGTCTAGAAGACTGTATGTACCGATTAGAAAAATACAATATTCTAGAACTTAATAACAGATGTGGTGTGTAGACAACAAAATCAACAAAGTAGCAAACCAACACCTTTTGTAAAAATACATAATAATATGCCGACAAGGGTTTATCAATACATCTTAAAATATTGTTTAAGATATTGTTAAAAATATTAAGATATTAAGACATTGTTAAAAATATTGTTAAAAATATTGTTAAGATATTGTTTAAAATATTGTTTCTAAAAATATCTTAAAAATCATTTCGTTTCAAAGTACCAAAGTTTTAGTTCTTTTCGTAGGGAAGCATTAGTTTTTAGATTACGCAGCTTTACAGGTAACTTGTTGAGTAAGGAAGGGGAAATGAAATTTAGGGTTCTTTTACCATATGAGTTTCGAAAATGAGGGGTGACCAGCCAATTATTATTATTTCTAGAGGGTCTTTTCAGATGAGCATTTAGGTCCGTGTTAAAATACGTATTTGTTATCACCGTAAAATCAGCAATTTGCTTAAAAGTCATGATCTTATTTTCAAGCAGTATATCCAGTGTCTTTTTATCGGAGTTGTCATTTTTAAATAAGATTTTACATGCTTTATTTAAAATTTTTTGTAACCTGGCAGTGTAACCAGAAGATGTATAAGCAAAGACGGCGGATGCATACCTTACAGCTGAAAGAACACATGCGTTATAAATAAGTTTTTTGTTTTGAGCGTTAAGTTTGTTCCTAATATTATAAAGGCCAGGTAGGGACTGTCTTACTCTGGTAATGAGGTTGTTAATATGGTCATAGAATTTCCAATGTCTGTCAATTTCAATTCCAAGGTACTTAGTTTGTTTGACGGTAGTTAGACATTAACAGTTGCAGGTCAAGTTTTCCACCGAATAATTACAGTCAAATCGGTGTAATTTAATGTCGAAATTATCCAGGGTCATATGTGAGGTGAGAAACGGAAGTACGCAAGTTTTATCAGCATTCATGTAAAGCTCATTTTCAAAGAGATATTCATTTATTAAATTAAAGTCCTTTTGAAGGTTTTCGATCATAGTCTCCTTGTCTAGGTTTATTGAAAGCAGCAGGATGTCATCAGCATAAAGTGTAAGGTAAGTATTCCAATGAAAATCGTCAATGTCGTTTAAGTAAATCAAAAATAAAATGGGTCCAAGAATTGAGCCCTGCGGGACACCATAGCCAACCTTGTGCCTATAATAATAATAATAATAATAATAATAATAATAATAATAATAATAATAATAATAATAATAATGTATGTACGCCTTGTTGCAAAACTTGTATACTGCCAGTGTTTGCTGGGGCCTACGGCCATTAAGTCGTTATCTGTATAATCTTATACTAGCGGAGTCGCTCCCTTCGCTCGCTCATTCCGCGTCGTCTCGCTACGCTCGAGGAGATTTCTTGCTTAACACTTATGATACAGACAGACCTTCCACATAAAAACGATCAAGCAAATTATGAGAATGTAGAATGCGATATTGGTTATCTCGATAGAAGGTCAATTTTTTTTTACGTACAAGGAGGCAAGCAAAAAGATCAAGCAATTTATCAGAAAAGCACTGTTCTGATGCCAAACGCTGATTCTTCGTTCGCTTCGCTCACTCAATCAGCGCAAACATTTCCTCAGAAACGTGACTGAATCAATGTAACCACCAAGAACCACACATCAATTGTAATTTGTGTTAGTTACACATTATATGGGTTTTCTTGTTTTACTTTTTTTAAGAATATTGCTTTTTTTACTTTGGAACCCTCCTGCTCAGTACATACTTTTCCATGGGCGTCTTATCACTTCACTTTCTGATGATCCCTCACTTGGAGAAGTATCTGCAGAACGTCAGATGTAATCTCCTACCAAGGTGAGAGATGAAAGATTGCGAGAGCAAAGCGAGACACACATTGAAAAGTTTTAGTTTACTTGGAAATTGCTCGCTTTGCTCGCTCAATCCACGCACTGCCGTGCTTCAGAATCCCGGAAAATGACGCCCTTTCAAAACCAGGTCTATGGGTCTGTTTTTTCCATGCATCAAGTCAGTTGATACACATTCAGGTCCACCCATCCTTCCATCCATTCTTCCTTCCTTCCCCCTTCCTTCCATCCATCCTTTTTCCCATCCTTCCATCCTTTCTTCCTACCTTCCACCCATCCCTTCGTCCATCCATCCATCCTTTCTTCTATCCATCCATCCATCCAACCTTCCTTCCTTCCTTCCATCCTTCCTTCGATGCATCCATCCTTCCTTCTATACTTCCAGCCATTCATCCATCCTTTCCTTCCATCCTTTCTTACTTCCTTCCATCCTTCCTTCCATCCATCCATCCATCCTTCCTTCCACCCTCCATCCATCCATCCATCCATCCTTCCTTCTATCCTTCCATCCATCCATCCTTCCTTCCTTCC
>JAHWFP010173877.1:48728-98747 GCA_023313725.1 Lithobius niger | reverse complement strand
CTAACATTGAAAACGTGATGGGGCCAAATGCCAAATGCAAACGAGGAGGTGTGGGTGTGTGGGGGAGGGGGGGCCGCAGGGCACAGCAACCCCCCCCCCCCCCCCCAAAAAAAAAAAAAGAAATAGGAGCCGAGGGGCCTAAAAATTATTGGAAAAAACTAAACTCGCTATAACTTCAAGACTTTTTTATGAGACATTCAGGACGTAAAGCAAGAAAAGTAATCACACTTAAAAAAAATTAAGTGGTCATACGTTTTCTAGCGGGGGGGGGGGGGGTGAAAGGGAGGGAGCACAATGTTATTCAGTTTAAAGAACTTTTAGAAGATTTAACTTAATGACGCAAGTTTCACTTACGAAACTGGCACGGTGAATATACAGCCTTTTCTTTACGTAGTTTCGTTTAGTGCGACGCAACTCATCATGTTTGATTCTTGTGCCCCGTCACGTTGCATTATTTTGTTCCGAATCTAGTTTTATTAATGTATACATAAAAACAGAAACTAAAATGCCAGACCAACGTTAAAATGAAAAGATAGTTAAATAAAAAAAAATGTTTTCTTTCTCCGATTTCTAAAAACTGAGGGGGCTATTATTGGTCCCAGCAAAAAGTGGTGGGGTCATGGCCCCCCCCTGGCCCCCCCGGCTCCGGCGCGTATGTCGCCCAAAGCCGAACAACAGATAGAATTCCGTTTTCCGTGGATGTTGTCAAAAACCTGAAATAAGCTGGGCCAGTTCCTGTTCAACTTTTTTTTCATACAGAAACATAATTGGCAAACATTTTTAGTCAAGGACCTAGATCCATTCATATGCAAACGATTTAATCATAAACTGTTGCCTACCAAAGCCTACAATTTGCTGGCACGTAAGGAACATCGACTGCTATTCAGGCACTTCCGGTCTGGCGCTAACAATTGATACGCATGACCCGTTCAAATAAACGACTCAAATGGGACTTGACCTCATTAGACAATCACCACGACTCAACCCCCCGTCTGTATCTCAAAAACTGTTTTATGCATAAAATGCATAAGCAGTTAATAAAACGGCACGTTTGTCACGACTGGTTGGGCTGCCACCACTAATAATTCTGACATTGTTTACAACAATAATTACTGCTGCGCAAAGCGCCTTCCCCATGCAGATTACAAAACGTTAATAATAAAGCGTTTAACTGCAAGCCACACGATCACAAGAGCGATAGTTTTTAACAATAATCAAAAGATTCAGCACGTTGGCAATGCTGCCGCTGGTCCAACACTAGTCTTGACAACGCCACCAACGAAAATATTGCTGTGCACACCTTTGTCACGCACAGCGACAACGATCTTAAAACCACATTATAATCCATCATTATACCACACGCACATGGTTCTCGGCGTGGATTCCGAACAATGAAACATTGTTACAAAGCCATTGTCGAGAGAACCCACTAGTGGGTAGGCTGGTAGGCTAGTGGGTTCTCCCAACAATGTAGCTAGGAAAATTTGACGAAAGAATAGTTTGTTGTTGTCGAATAAGGGGTATTTCGGAATCAAGCTAGAATGCAATGACACAAGCAAATTTTATGCTTATTCATGCTTATTATCCTACTTTCGTCCCGACCATTGTTAAAACGATGCTGTATAAATACCGTATTCCCACAGTTGTAACAATGCTCAACAATGGTCGCATCCTTATTCTGCACACTTTTAGAATTCTTACAAGTATGACCATCTTTGTAAAGCAATATGCTATTTTGGATCAAGTTCGGAATGAGAGGGGTCGGGCCACTCCGGGAATATACTGCAGAGGCATCAGGAACACTCGCACCGGGTGAACGGGGTACTGGAGAGGAGGGGGGAGGGGGGGGAGGACGTTTCGGCGTAAGAAATCGGCATAAATTTGATACGTATTTCTGCAATTGGAGATACAATTTAAAACACGAGACGCGGTTGGAAAAGGGGGGGGGGGGACGGCACCCCGGAAGCAAACGTTTTTCCATGAAAAGGGAGTGAATTTGAAACGTTTTCCTGCAACTGAGCGATGCAATTTTTACACGAATTCATTTTTAATTTTTTTTTTATTGAAACAAGGGTTTCCTGCAGTGTGGGAGGATCAAGAACGCTAGCGTAGTTTTAAAGAAATGTGTGTGAATTTAAAACGTTTTCCTGAAAATTAAAATGCAATTTTCATACGAATTTATGTGAAATTGTTAAATAAAGTTTATTTTTTTAAACAAGGGCCTCCTGTAGTGGTGGCCTCCCCGGGGTTTCCCGGGTTCTCGGACGGTCCCCCCCTCTGGCCATCAGCAGCGTGGTTCCCACTCCTTCTAGACCTTCTAGTCGACACTCCAAGGTGGCTACCTCCTCAACCAGATCTTCTGTCCCAACAGAAAGGAACAAAACTACACCCGAATGTACCAAACCTCAGTCTACATGGGTGGCTACCTACTATATCAAACTCCTCAAAAAGGCTGGAATTCATCGAGAAGAGGCCGAACACATCGCCTCAAAGGCAACCAGGGATTCCACTAACCGGACGTACGACAGCCACTGGTCTAAATGGATTCGTTGGAGTATCACAAAACATGCTAATCTTACCAACCCACCTCTTCCCACTCTTCTAAACTTCTTCAGAGACTTGTTCAACATCGACAAACTCAAAGGCTCTACAATCTTGGTCTATCGATCTGCTTTAAACACCGTCTTCAAAGCCGCCAACAACACTAACCTACTTAACGACTACCGAATCTCGGCCCTTCTACGTTCATACGAAAACGAAAGACCCACTACCAGAAGGTCGATAACAGACTGGGACCTTTCACTCGTCCTCCAGTCCCTAATGGGTGAACCATGTGAACCCCTACAGGACACCTCTCTTCATCTCATGACCCGCAAGACGGTTTTTCTCGTCACTCTTGCAGCCAGCCTTTGGTGTTCGGAAATTCAAGCCCTCTCAGCAGACCCAGCATACTGCATCTTCGGCCCCAACTTCTCCTCTGTCACTCTATATCCAAGATCAACATTCATAGCCAAAGCACAAAAACCTTCGGAACCCCCGAAACCAATCACTTTTCCAGCTCTATCCACCCTAGTAGGAAACGAACCTGAACGCCTCGTGTCCAGTCAGAGCCCTACGCTTCTACCTAGCCCGGACACGCCACGAGGACATCCGACGAGGAAGAAACCAACTCTTTCTTCCAGTTGATCCCCCAATCTGGTGAAACATCAGCAGCCATGGTATGAAGATGGATTAAGAAAACAATCGAGGCAGCATACGAGAAAACCCCGAATGAGAGCATGAGAGTGACGGCTCACTAAGAGCTCCACATCATGGGCCCACCACAACGTCATTCCAATAGAAGAAATTCTAGCAGCAGTGTCATGGCACCACCAATCAACCTTCACCCCCCACTACCTAAGGGACATGTCAAGAGAAGAATCAGGACTACACCGGCTAGGACCAATCATCGCAGCCAGAACTGTGGTCAAACCCCCCCATTAAGCACTCGGAACACAGAAGCAAGCCACCCAGATGGACGCAAGCCACCCAGATGGAAGCAAAACCCAAAACAACGGCCCTTTTCAGGCCACCAAACCCTACGAAAGAGCTCCAAGTTCCTGTTCTCAATAAAGTGCAATTTTTCTCTTCCAGACAAACAATTTTTGGGGGAACGCCTGCTTGCATCCCGGGGCGCTCGTCAGGACGGTGCCCACCACCAACTTTGACAACAAAGAAAGAACATTTTGCCGGCCCCCAGCCAGGCTGGCTAAAAATGGTTTTTTTGTGCCTAAAACATACTTAACCTACTCCCGCCCTGCCTCTCCTCTCGAGTCACCGCCTGACATATTGAGAGTAAAATGAATGCCGATAGCAAGCACGCTGTCGCTTTTATAAGGGAGTACTGCCACGCACATGCGGAGTAGGGACATGCAAGCAGGCGCCTGCGCACCGGAAGAAACCTCCAGGGGAACATCACATTCGAGGAATGTAATGCTAAATTATCAGGTTAAGTATGTTTTAGGCACAAACTAACCATTTTTAGCCGGCCTGGTTGGGGGCCGGCAAAATGTTCTTTTTCACGAAAATACTGTGCCACAAACAGCCGATGACCACTAGCGCCGAGCACCGAACTTAGTTCATAACAGCCAAACAGACAGTTAAAAAAGCACAATACAAATCACGTGACATTCATCTGTCAGGATCACCAAGTGAATGCACTACACAACAGTTTTAACCCTGACAGGCCAAACCAACTCCAAGGAAAATGGTCTACCTATGAACCGAGATCCAGGTTGTATAATCAAGTAGACCCTAAGTATTTTTTAAGTCACGACGTTGGGCAGAATCAGGAATTAGTCACATTGACTCATGATTCCGGTCCAACGCTTTGTATCTTGCACTGTTACAAAACGATCAATAGATCTAAGGGTCCGAGAGTTAAAATTTCATTAGCCTCTAATGTCATAAGCAATTACGATGTCTTAATCGGTGACCTATGGGTGATCGGTCAGGACCATAATGGGTGCTCATTTGGTAAATCAATAATACTAAGTAATGTCGTAGAAATTCCCACAGCAGTCAAAAATTTACTGGTGGGTTCACGTCTTCTATGCAAAGGTCTGAACTCAATATTTTATGCAGGCAAGGTGTATATGTGCGGCAAAATTATAGACCACATAATTTAGTAATGTTCGAACAGCGTTCTGACCACTTGTTCTCTATTAAATTGAAAATAGATATACCTATGATTTATACGGTAACACAATTCAGAGGGAACTCGATGCCGCACATTAACAAGGTACAACAAATATAGTATTTGGCATATCCCCATCCTGAAGGTACAGAAACCCCCTACATAGATTGTATCTCTCTTACTCTATGTAAATATGTGCAGGAAGTCAAGGGTAATAATACCAACATACCACAAAATTAATCTCGTACACAGTATGGGCCTAAAATCTTAAATAAGAATTATGCGCAGTATGCACCCACAAATATTGTTAATGGTGGGCAAAATCAAACTTGTACACAGTGTGCTGCTAACATCTACATAATAATTTTGGACCGCGACGACTAAATTAGAAGAAGAAAAGGCCAAACAATAAGGATCTAACAATAGCTTTAACACGTGCTGTCTTTGCTACGGTGCCTAACAATTTCTTGTAAATCGTTGATTGTTGATGGGTAAAATGAGAGAATCCATGTTTCAGCTAAAGGCATAAGTTTTAAATCAAACTAACTTACGTTCTTAATTTCGAGGCCTGGAATGGCTTTTTTTTTTCGTAGGTGTGGGCTTTCACAGCTGAGCTGAATTGTTTCAAAGTGGACAGCAACAATTACTGCGGTGCACAAGTTTTATCATTGCCATCTTGCAGAGTAACCCCTCTCTAAGTGAAAACAACACAATAATGACGCATTGTTTGGCCGGGTGATTTACTTTCTGCCTCTCCCAGAAAAAACAAAAATGTCAAAGCCGCCAGGCGAAAGGTTTCAACTTTGTTCTACAAAACATGAATTTATTTACTTCCTATAGAAATATTTAAGTGTCAGTGCCTGGACACCGAGTTCGGAAAAGGGGTCCGGGTACGTCGTACCGGAGTCGTTGATTGAGTGAGCGAAACGTAAATTAAATTGATGAAACTTAATTCGGTCAAACACAGACATACACATGAGCAACCAAACAGTACCAGTGTTGCAAACGGTGCATCCAACACCACGTGCGTAAAACAGACTTCAGCAAGCAATCTACGTATGATGTGTTTGTGTGTTTGTACGTCTACTCCTCTGGAACCAAAGCACCTACAAAGATTGGAGTAGGATCAAACGAAAGATAATTAAATTGCGCTCAATATAGGCCTATTTTCATTGCTGTCACTTGATATTATGACCCTCAAATACACGAAAGAACCTGAAAAATAACGTCAAAGTTTTTTATTAACCCTCTTGATGTTTGTTCATGACGTCATAGTTTGGTCATGAAGCCCTCCTCAAGCGAAGAGAGATGATCTGGAAAAGGATGCAAGGAAAAAATAACCTAAAAGGACGACATATTTTGCAACACACCACATATAGATTTTAAAATTGGTTTTGTATTAATTGACTTGATGCATGGAAAAATCAAAACAATAGATTTGGTTTTAAAACGGTGTCAAAGATTCGTGTTTCTGAAGCACGGAGGTGCGTGGATTGAACGAGCAAAACGAGCGATTTCCACGTAAACTAAACCTTTTCAACGTGTGTTTTGCTTTGCTCTATCAATCTTTCATTTTTTACCTTCGTGGGGGATTACTTCTGGAGGAGAAGACATACAAACGTGCAAACAAACAAATCGTATGTTTGGAATGATGTAGGTGAAATGTAGATATGCTGAGGAATGTGACGAACGAACTGCGAGCAACATTTGCAATTAGTTTGCGTCGAAATAATCAGTACAATAATCAGTACATAGAAATTACATGAATCATGGATCGTCTTGAAGCTATTAGTTACGCACTGAGATGATCTGGAGAAGGTTGCACGCAAAAAACCTAAACGGACGACATATTTTGCAACGTAACACATATAAATAATAAAATTGGATTTGTATCAACTGACTTGTTGCATGAAAACTTGGTTTTAAAAGGGTGCCAAACATTCGTGTTTCTGGAGCACGGTGGTGTGTGGATAGAGCGAACGATTTCCACGTAAAGTAAACTTTTTTAATGTGTGTCTCGCTTTGCTCTCGCTCTCAATCTTTCATCTCACCTTCATAGGGGATTACTTCCGGAGGAGAAGACATACAAATGTGCAAACAAACAAATCGTATGTTTTGAATGATATACTGAAATGCAGGCACGCTTAGGAATATGATGGATGGACTGTGAGCAATAATTACAATTAGTTTGCGTCGAAATAATCAGCACATGATTTTGTGATGCTCTTGGAATCAAAGAAATTACTGGACGCATGGATCAACGTGCTAGCTTTCGGATGGCCAGACTGTTGGAATGATTTATGGTTATCACTTGTTTATGCAGTGAAGCCTTACGAAAAATGCATACTGTACTCTGACCATTTGCTTGATCGTTTTAGACGTGGACTGTCTGTCAGCAGCACAAGAGTTGCAGCATGAAAGCTCCTCGAGCGTAGCGAGATGACGCGGAATGAGCGAGCGACTCCTCTAGTACAAAGTAATAATTATGCACAGGACGTTCCTACAAATATTGTTACTGGTCATCAAAATGAAACTTGTACACAATGTGACCCTAACATCTCAAGTAGGGATTATGTGCAGGAGATCCCCGCAAATATTGTTAATGGTCAAAATCAAAAATGTACACTGTGTGAGCCTAACATCTCAAGTAGTGATTATGCGCAGGATGTCCCCACAAATATTGTTAGTGCACGTTATATAACCAAAGTTGCCCACCGTGTGACCCGCATGTACAGAAGTATTAATTAACAGCAAGATGTGCAATCTAACGTTACTGATTCATATCGTAACCAGTGTTGTTTACCCTGTGACGCTTATGTGATAGACAATAATTACGTGTAGGATGTCACTCGAAGCTTGTTTGGCATGTGAACCTTACAGGTCTAACGACAAAGATGCACAGGATGTCTCAAATGATAAGAACATTAGTTTACTTAGTGCACTTCCCTACTTTCCTTCGACCCAGCCACGATGGCTAAAAAATATGAATATAGTGTTATGAATCAGGGGATCAAACTCGAGCAGAATCAAGTGGAAAAAAATTTCTTGTACGCCTTTCATCCTCGAGAGAGTGCAGTGTTCGAAGGCATTAATCTTAATTTACAAGAGACATGTAATAATGATACGGTGTTACATGACTCGTGCCATTTTGATGGGATAATAAGTGGAGAAGCAAGGGGGGTTACACAAGGATTGGAAACTAATGATTCAGCAAGTTAGGGTGATTTTGATTTTATATCCAGCAAATCTAGTAGGAATACGTTGCGGGAATATGTTACTAAACAATTTAACAACAAGCACAGAAAAGGTATACAAAGTATGCTTAAGTGTTGTACACTGTGACAGGATGTGTGAGAAGAATGTTAGTGTAATTGTGTACATCATGTGCCTAATAGTTATAAGGAATCTCGAGGACAACCCAATGCACATCTGTGGAATCTGAAATTCAGGCCGAAAGAGACCGAAATTCAGGCCATGGAAGAGATGGACGTGCGGGATGTTATTGAACGTTCCACAGGTGAAATTAAAGTGATGAACTCTAAATGGGTTTATACCCAAAAATATAAACATGGGTCCTTGCAGAAGTACAAGGCATGACTCGGTCCGTGTGGTTGTTCTACAAGGGCTAGTTTAGATTTCGGAGAATGTTCCTCGCCAGTGATGCGAAGTGCGAGTTTTAGGTTCTACTTGCTCTAACCATGTATAAACGCTATAATTTCCATACGGCAGACATAAGGGCTGCCTACCTCCACGCAACAATCAACCATGTGATCTATCTGCGTCCGCCTACAGGTTTCTACCGAAGTTCCTCAGGTAAGCCTAACGTGTGCAGGTTTAAAAAGTCTATACAGGCTGGTCCACAAAAAACTGAGGACCCAACATTTTCTAAGTCAAACTTTTCTAGTTAGCACCCCTCAGAACCAGGAGAGGTCAGAAATCAGATCTAATGAAACAGGAAGATTTCTGTCCTCTCCTGGTTCTGAGGGGTGCTAACTAGAAAAGTTGGACTTACTGGGTCGTCAGTTTTTTGTGGCCATCTTGTAAAAGGGCTAAAACAGGCAGGAGTAGATGGTTCATAGCTATGAACGAAGCGGTTACAGTATGCATATTTGAGCAGAGCAAGTGGGACCCATGCAAGTGGGACCTATACAATTTTGAGTGAGGAGCTATCGATGGGGGTGCTGTTTTGTTCAAGCTTATAGCCTGTACTAATACTCAAGCGATAAAAGCTTCCAATGAGACTCAGCTTCAAGCATGATCGTCTTTCAGTGAAAGTTATAAAAGACATGAACAATTAACCTGACCTTAATTAGTGAGATTGATACAGCCGTTAAATGGGCTTTCCAACTTAGAAGCTAAGATGCTCGTCCAGAACGCAATGTTAACACCCAGTTTAGAACTGACGCCATAGCCAAACTTGTCACAAGGTTAAGAGAGGAGGTGTTGTGCTTACATAATGTAGAAATAGTGTAAGAGGAACCATGAATATTCAAATATAAATGTACCAAGAATAAATAAAACCTACCTGGACCAAAATTTTACTTCCAAATTTACTTCAAGATATTCCACCATGTCCCATATGTTCCGATCCCATATGGCCTCTCATCCGACGACTCATGGAGATTCTTTGGTTTGTAGATGTGTGGTGCACATCTGTGGCCTGTGAACTTCGTAACCACACTCTGCGTACCGGAGAAGTTGTACGTCCCGTCGAAGTATGGGAATTGACCACTGCATCTAGTCGTTTCACCAGCAACGGTCAACCCATGCTCACAGCTACTACAGAGTTTAGTACTACCCCAAAACGTAACTCACTCGACAGTTATCTAGAGCATTCCAAATGAACTACTTCAATCCTTGCTTGTACACATTTATTAGGTAGCAGATGTTTCTATAAGTAAACTTATTTTTTATCTTTCATTCAAAACACATCTGTTCAATGGAAATGACGTCATCTTCAAACGCGACTGAGGGAGCTAATCACTCGCAGGTTAATTTTTGTGGAATTTTGAGCATGCGCGAGGCACAGTCTATCGACCAATTCTGGTCGGATTATTGACTGAATGGAGCTATCGTCACGTAAAAAGATGTCAGTGTTCCTAATCACATACGTTTGGAACGCTCTATTGAGGTTGCTGCTCACGGTTTCTGTGCGTTGAAGGAACCACACTGTTTTCAGAACTGCGTATGGTTCGCATACAGGTTGGTAGTTTTGGAAGGATCCACGCAAGACACATATTAAAGAAGACAAAAAAAAAGGACCATTATGTTTTAAGAACAATGACTAGTTGATTAAAGAAGATATCAGTGCGAAAAGCAAGGATAAGTGAAATAACTTGAAAGTATGTAGTTTATAAAATTTTACGAAGTTACCATAATTTGCATTACTCATCTCCATTTTGTTACTAGAACATAATCTAAACATACAATTCAATACGAAAATACAGCTGATGGATGAAGCGGTAAAACGCTTCTCAGAATAGTCAACATTTAAGTAATTATGTAGGTAAAGGATCACCTAATATGCAACATATCTTTCCTACGCACTCCAAATATGTAGTTTATACTATGTCTTTCAAACTGTACCACTTCACTGTGTCAAGACTTGTGATTTTAAGTTACCAGAGCTGAAAAGCAGGAAAGGCTGCGTGATCAGGATCAAGCAAATCAGCTAGGAAGTAAATGGTACCAGCCAAACCTAGGGGAGAAAAAGTTAAATGGCACATTACTAACAGGTAGTTACGTTGACGTACCGTGGAGCTATAAAGTATGACAAATACTGGTTGCAAAAAATCTGATGAAATCTTGTACTTGCCTTCAAACAAGGAGTATGGTCGATCAGGTATACGGCAGCCATGTTTTCCATAATCAAAGCACCATTCTGCAAACTAAACAAACAAAGGGAAACAAACATAAACAGCAACATCATATTAGTGTAAATCCACAAATTTAAGACCAGTCTTGTACCCGCCTGTTTACGACCACAACCCATATGTAAGACCACTGTCTAGTATGGGCACCCAATACCTAGCAGGAGCAAGGTCATGAAAACATTGTGAGAGTCAACATAACTTTGCGTGTTAGCAACGGCCCATAATGGATGATATGCTAGTGGCAATGGGTACTGTGGTTACGTTTGGTCTAAGATTGCAAAGATCGTTAAATGTTATCAGTTTTTTCCGCTTTTAGAACTCGCAAATTGTACGACAGTCCAATATATTTATATTGGATAACCACACTCTACTGCCCCCCCCCCTCCCCGCAACCATACTTCCAAATTGAGTTATAGACTTGATTCGTTAAAAAAAAGCAAATTTGTCCTCCCACTCTCCATGACGGGCTGGCTGAAATTTGTTTCATTTGCCTAAGAAAATGTACATTACCTGTGAATCTTTGCATACTGTTCTCATGATGCTCTTTTTATCCTTGAGATCTTTAGCTGCTTAGATGCGGCCAGCTTGGTAACCCAGTGCGCATGCGCGCACCCTCCTATTTGAAGAGCGTGCCACTAAAGCTCCGTATGTTTTGTTCTCTCTCGATTTGTCCAGAAAATGACTCAAGAGGGGAGGTAGGGTGGGATGAAGTATTGTATTTTTTCTTTGCAATCCCTAGGGTTACAAAGCTGACATTTCCCAGGAGTCACCGACTCCCTGAACCTGTGGTGAAGGTTTGGTGAAAATTGCAGATGACCAGGAAGAAAAGGGCGACGTTGTGGGACGACAGCCAAGGACCTGGGGGGTGAAAATGTGGTCATCTGGCTGAAGATTTCCTTTTAGAGGACTTGGATATAGCTGTGATGCTATGTTCTTTGGTCAGTGGTCCAGATGAAAGAGTGTGCGACCAAACTGTGGTTTGCCCAGGACGCCGCTGGATTCTATGGTGACGGTTTTCGTTGGAAGTTGATTCTTTGCAATCGTTGTCTATTTTTTTATAGCATTTGATTGACAATCTAATGTGTGCGGAAAGTTGATCTTCATTCGGAACTTTCCCTGGTTGTGGCCCTTGAGAAAAACTTGATCGGAGTAGCAGCATGAAGGTTTTGCTTTGATTGCTGCATATCTGCATGCTTGACGGGATGAAGTGGCTACAAGTCGAGCGGTGACTGAGAAGACTGCTTTTCGTGCAGAGGAACCATGTCTACGCCTAGCTTGGAATGGCATCTTTCGCTGCACTGAGGTCTTGTTCGGGTGCTGTGGAACACAATGGGGAAAATGACGTGGCGGCTACACGGGCTTGAGTGTTTCTCGTGCTGCTAACAGCCGGAGAAGAACGGGTTTGGTCGATTCATTGGCAGGTTGAGTCCCGTTCGTTATTGGAACTAACCGAAACAAAAGGAGAGAGTCCAAGAGAGCAGCACAGAGGACTTGTTCTAGTGCCGCTCATCCTACCGCGAAGGTGGCGACAGGGCCTGCTGGGACGCCTTTGTGCCGGGGCCACTGACGTGGTCAGTCGGCAGGAGCCCTGGTATGAGGACAGAAGCTTGCTTCAGCCTGCGTGTGTATGCTTCGGATTCACGGTGCAGACGGCGACGTTCGAAAAGGGACGGCTTGATTTATGGCGGACCGGCTCCACGAAAGAGGTTTGGTTTCGAGAAGATGTCAAAAGAAGAGCAAAATGCAATGAGGGCTGGGGTGTCCTCTTGTCGTGATGAGAGAGACTTGTTTCAACCTGGGAAGGTAGGTGATGTCTTTCGTGCTGGAGAGCTGTTTTTGGTTGTGGAGACAGTTAAGTGCCGACGAAGGATCCTGGTGGTGTGCTGAGCATGGATCAACCTTGGAAATCAACAGGAAGGGAGCCACGGTGACTTGTCCACTTCTGCAACGCTGCGGCGTGATTGGAGGACAGCGGTGGTGGAGTCGTGGGGCTAACAAAAGAGGCAAGCGACATCAGCGATGTCTTGGTCGCAGCAATGGAGATCAAGGGCCGAAGGCGTGTGTTCTGCTTGTGAAAGACACAGCAGATCTGTAGATGATGATAAGCACGTCCAGTCGAGGCGGCTAAAATTATGTCGCTCACTGGGAGAGGTGTCGATCGGCCCGGGAGAAAAACAGGGAGGGAGCCTCGATGTTTTGCTCTTAAACGGCGTCTGTCGGTTCAGACACCAAATGCAAGCGTGGTGGTAAGCGACAGTGTCCAACGAGGTCATGGTCCGATGTCATCGTAAGGCTGCGAAGCGGTCACACTATGAGTGGAAACCGCTTGGAATTCTTGCTTCTTCTGTTTTTTTTTTTTTTTCAGTGAGTGTTTTAAATTCGATGTGGTTCGGAGAAAACCAAAACATCATGAAGGTGATGTTTGTCCTGGCTGCCGATGAGGCTTAAGGTCTCGATCAGATGCTGTCCGTACAGCTATTGCTGATGTGACTGTCGGCGAAAAAGAGCACAGGGCGTGGGAGGTAGCCGACTCGACGCGTGGGTTCACAAAAGAGACGAGCAGCAGGTGGAGACAATGCATTTCGTCTTGAATTCCTAAAGGTGGAAGCATTGACAAAAAGGAGCTCTAGGCGAAGAATGATGAGAGCGTGAGTCGGCCGACTCGATACATGTAGCCACAAAAGGGACGAGCAGCAAGAGTTGACGACGCTTGTTCGGCTTGGATTGAAGTGGAGCACTGGAGAGATGAAAAGGGCCACTGGGCAGAAGCTCACGAAAGAGGAAGGCATCAACTCAGTACGTGGGTACTAGCCATGAAAGAGACGAGCGGCAAGAGTCAATAGTGCTCTTCGTCATGGATACTTGGATCAGGGTGCATTGACGATAAAGCGTGGGTTCTAGCCAAGCAGCAAGTGATGATAACGCTTCGTTGACGATAAAAGGAGCACCGGGCAGAAATCCACGAAAGGAGACGCTATGACTCGATACGTCGGTTCTCGCCACGAAAGAGACAAGCAGTAAATGATGATAACGCTTCGTTGACGATAGAAGAAGCACCGGGCGGAAATCCACGATAGGAGAGGCTACAACTCTATACGTGGGTTCTAGCCACGAACGAGACGAGCAGCAAGAGATGACAACGTTTCGTTGACGATAGAAGGAGCACCGGGCGGAAATCCACGAAAGGAGAAGCTACGACAGAGGAAGAATGTTGGGATTTCAGCTTTTTTCGGGATATGGAGGGCTGTTCCGAAGTCCATCTTCATTTCGGCATTTAAAAATTCAGAATCGGTAAGTGTCGAAATTTTTTGCTGTTGTTGCGCTATCACCACACGGACGGAAAAAGGATGACTCATGACCTGGTCTGGGTGGTGGGAGGTTCTTGTCTATTTCTAGTGGCTCTCTTCGTCCCAGGATGGCGCCACCGTTGCGAAGCAATCAGGCCAAGAGGGTTGTGGATTGGCCTAGACGAGGTTGTTGCTTGATGTTCTTGTCACATAATGCGAAACCCAAAACCCATTGAAAGGCCACGGTTGATGATTGGTGCATCCAAAGTTTTCGATGGTTTGTAAAGGAAGCAATCGGGAACCATTTCTTCTACCGTTTTTAGCAGGTTGGCGAGTGGAATGGTTGTGGCGTCTTCATTCACTGGATCGTCGTGGAAATGAATGCGCCGATCTGGCGGGGCGTCATTCATGGGTTTAGCAGCATTCATTACTTGTTGACGAAGGATTGAAGCAGAGTGAAGGCAGATTTTGTCTTGGTCGGTATTTCCCAAAACTGGATCCCTGCAGTTGGTGGAATCGAATTGTGAGAAGTTTCATTGGCCGGAACTGAAGAAGAGCGAAGCTTTTTAGCCTGAAGACGAATGGACGAATGAGAACGTTTCTCGCTTCTGGCTGCTACCGCTGGATGTCGTGGCAACCCATTCATTCGTGAATTTGACTTTCGTTGAATGTGAAATGGAAGGAAGAGGCATGACTGGTGGTTGTCGTTGGCCAAAATCGGAAAGGGCACATTCAACCATTCGGTTTACTTTGCTGTGTGTGCACAGACGATCATCTCGTAACAAATTAGAGGAGAGGTCCAAAAGGTTCTTTAGGCGAATGCTCCAATTGAGCGAGGGCTCGTTTGCGCTGGCGCTTTAGTTGATTGTAGGTCGCCCTGGCAGCCTGGAAGTCAGCTTCAAACGTTGAAAGATTCAGGCTGGACGAAAGTGAATGCTGGCTGGCTTGAATGGGAGAGACTTCATTTGCGTCAGTAGTGTCATTCGTGGCATTCGGAGGTCCCATGGACGAATGCGGTAAGGTGAGAGCAGGAGTGGTGGCATCAGAGACGACAGCGGGCACGGTCGGGGGCAGGAGAGTGCTCTCCAGAACCTCGGTGGGTGGGTGTTCGGACATCCTTCTTTCGGAACAGCTGGCTAGAAGATTTTCAGGCAAATGGTGGGAAACAAAGTGGAGGAAAATTGATGGCCGAATGTAAGCGTGAATGCACTTTTATAGAAGAGCGCTGCGCACAACACCTGTGCAGTGGGGTTATGACGCCGGAAGCTACAAGACACCAAAAAACCTCCAGGGAAACGCATCCATTGGATCAATGAATGCAAAAATTAACAGGTTATGAATTTTTTTTTCAGTAACAAGAAACCTATTTATTTTCTGGAATTATTTTGCTTGAATTGTTTTCAAGCTAAGGAGCTGTGTATCATAAGATAATAAGGCAGAGTGCTAAATGTTGAAGGTTCCACTCTGATACGGAGGCCTCATTATGCAAGATATACGTTTTATATTGGACAAAGTGTCGGGCACACTTTCCCTTCTTCCGGTCCATACAATCGCCCAATTACAATGAAATTTGTAATGAATTTTGCCAATAAAGTGTGATTTGATTTTGTTAATTTGATTTTGTTAATTGTAACTCCACGAGTCTACATGTTTAGAGTGTACATTAACAGTCATTCCACGAGTGAGTCCAATAGCTACTTTAAAGTGAGACAGCAAATTTACCTGGCTAGTCTAATCAAGCCACATCTCTTAGTCAAATTTTAATAAGCCAGTCGTATTTGCTAAACAAAAAGATTTACGCTAAGTATCTATGTTTTTACGTCTTGAACGCTTAGATTTCAAAAGAAAGGATATTTACCGTTCCAATATCCTTGCAAATTTTCGATAGTCTGGTTTTTCTGGAGTTGGAGGGTCTCAGAACGACTGTCTACCACAGTCGTTCTGAGCCCCTTTAACTCTAGACTGTCGAAAATTTGCCACGGTAAATACCCTTTCCTTTAAAATCTAAGGGTACAAGACGTAAACATGGAATCTATATTAATGGCGTTACAAAGTTGGGTCTTGACAACCCATTGGATGCTGAAAGTTGGTGAAAGTTTTTATCCGTTTTATTACCCACAGGGATCGTACAGAAAGTTTTACTTTTAAAATCCAGAACTAGTCCAGGAGTTTTCAAGTAGGGATCGACCGGATACCATTTTGCCGGATCCGGGTCAGTTCCGGATAATTTGATGTCAGTGCCGGATCGGTTCCGGATCTAGGTTCCGGAGCCGGGCCGGTACCAGATACCGGGTAATTCACAGAAAAACGAAAAAAAGCTGTTTATTTTTTCCCCTTATAAGTTGCAGCTATGGTGTTAATTTTTGCTTTGTTTCACATTATTTTCTTACTGTAAACACATAGAAGTCTTACGCAATTATGAGTACCGGTACCAGTATGGTATAATTGCATGTAGGCTACTGAACTGTTTTTGCAATGTTGCTAAATTCTGCAATTTTTTTTTAATTAGTCAAACAAAGCACTCATTAGATTAATCAGTTAGAAAACATTTTTCTAGTCGAAGGATTTCTTATTGATTAGCCTACTGCTTCATTCCGAAAAATAATTTGCAAAATTTTGCAATATTTGTGGAACCAGTATGTAGTCCATGCATTTATTTTAGATTAAAATTATTGAATTTTGGTTGCATTAAAAAAAAATCAAAATCACAACAAGTCTTTCATTTATAGCGATTTTAAATTGCTTTCGTTCCGTTTTGTACTGCGCACAGTACAACAAAGACCGAAAGCAAAAAGAAAAAAAGGAACGAAACCAACATAAAAAAAGCTGTATTTTTATTTTCATTTCATGGACAAAACTGTCTCAACTCTTGCAACATGGAAGTCATCTTTGGTTTATCATGCTATTATTTCTTGCTAGTTTTTGATTGAAAATGGGCATTTTACGTTGAGGTTTCGTAAGCATAATGTTCAAGTATTAAAGGTTTAACTCACTCAACTGGTTTTGCACGTCGGCGAATTTTCGATCCTTTCCGCGGATCTTCTTCAGGCCAAATTAAAGTTATATACACTATTTACACATATTCACGATGAATTTCCGGAGCACTACATCCCATCCTTCTTCAGAAACGTAAATGCACTCGTTCCCCACCACCTACAACGAAAACCCATCCCAGCACTGAAGCAAACCCAAGCCGACCCAATCCGAACAGGGGCCATAAAACAATTAAATTCAAACTCGCAGAACGGCCACCACCAACCACCACGAGCAAAGAAGAAAGACAAGATGTAGTGCTCCGGAAATTCATCATGAATATGAGTAAATAGTGTATATAACTTTAATTTGGCCTGAAGAAGATCCGCGGAAAGGATCGAAAATTTGCCGTCGTGCAAAACCAGTTGAGTGAGTTAACCTTTAATACTTGAACATTATGCTAGTTTTTGATGTCGTTATTAAACCGTCTTACTTTTCGAATTTAATCCTTGGCGTCCAAACCACGATTTATCGTCACTTTAAAACCGTTTCTAAAACTCCCGACACACCCTCGATTCAAAGTCCCGTTTGCAAAGAAAAACCGCCATTGCATAGGCCTACAACCAGGAGCCTATAGAACGGAGGTGTAATTCCGACTGAATTAGGTACTGTGGCACACCTATTTTGGATTTATTTAATTTAATATCATCTTTTAATTACCTCAATTGATGTTTTTATTGGCCATGTCGTCAAAATTGACATGAAATTGCTTTTGTTTGCTAAAACTAGACCTTGGTTCAAGCTGTCGTAACTCAACATCGCAACAAACGGCCGCCATCTTGGTCGCGTTGGAAAGCTGGGATTCCCCGATTGGCTCGTGTATAACACGTGATCATTCATCGCGGCGGGAGCCATTCGTAAGTGCCGTCACGTGAAGCGAGTCAAGGTCACAGCTATTGGAGCTAGCAGGTGCGCGTCTATTGGCGGACAGCCGGCTGGGAATGCGAATGCGATGGCGGCCATAAACGGATTGCTTTCAACGATAGCGAATATAAATTAGGAAATAAAACAACTTTAAACTACTTCTACGGTATTAAAAACTTTAAAAAAAAAGAATTTCGGAAGCCGTAAACAACGCTGTAATGGAAGAATAACCAGAGGACGATCGTTTCAAGGTCTCTCTTGTACTGCAACGGAAGGTGAATATTTTCGTAAACGCATTTACGTAGTCGAACTTCAACTTTTTTTTTTAGTTATGAAAACCTAATACGATTATCCCAAGTATATTTTTGTGCAATAATTTACACTGTAATTATTACATCTGCAATTTTTTATACCCGTAGATCGCTTAGTTATTTTACTACGATTTATTTTACCGATGCATGCAACATGTTTACGGCAACATTTTTTGGTTGTGTTGCAACCGGTATCCGGCTCAATATAATTGCCGGATCCGGATCTTGCCGGATAACACATTATCCGGCGCTGGATCCGGATATATCCGGACTCGGTCGATCCCTATTTTGAAGGACACTTTGCAGTCATGATCAATTTGAACAGCTAACAAAAATAATAACTTTTCCCCCTTTTTTTTCGCACTGCAATTAGCATGCACTAACTAATTCATACTGCAGTCTGTTGCCAGAGCTGATGATTTGCACTAACTCAGAAATGCACCTTCTCATCGATCAGAGGTTTTTTTTATGATAATGTAGGAAAAGTTCCAGGAGCCTTTTAAGGACTTGAAGCTCCTTTCCAGGCACGGAATTTAAATTTTAGGTTTTCACAAATCTGTGCAAACCCTGTACAATACATGCAAAATAACACACTTTGTATTAACCAGAGATGCGTATACTCGCAAGTATCTCGTTTTGATAGTGTAATAGCCATATACAGGGTGAATCACGAAACCTGTTACAGTGCCATAACTCGAGAAGTAACGAAGATAGCTTAATGCAGTAAAAAATTGACACACAAATTCGCATGTAGACAATCCAACGCCAATCTGTTCAACTTTGTGGGATCGCCCCAAGGGGGGTTTCAGGGGGAAAAAGGGGCGTTTTAAAGAAATTTCAAATGGGAAGGGGGTTCGAGTGATACATCATTTAAAAGGTCTTGTCAAACAAAGCAACTTCTGAAGGAAAAGTTTTTTGATATTGTCAACCAGAGGGGGGGGGGGGGGGGCGGCAGCGAAACAAAAAAGGCAATAATGGAGCGGAAAATCTTTTTAAATCTTTCAATTGGATGCAAGTTTTAGTCTAATTCTCGCGTAATTTATTGTGCAGATTTCAGAGCATCAAAATAAATATGTTACATAAAGAGTGTTGATGAGTTTGCCGACACCCCCCCTCTCACCTTCGGGGAAAAGGAGAGACGGACGCTTGTTCGACCCAAAGGAAATAAAAAAAAAATTGGGTACCACTATCATGGCTAAGCTACATTTTCTACAGAAATAATTAAAGGTTTTAGTACACGTGTAACATGAAATCTGTGACACTACCATAACTCAAGAAAAAATGAAGCAGTTGCAATTCGTATGTCTTTTTTTTAACAGTCTTTTTTTTTTATTTTTATGTACAACCTGTAGATAGAGAGGGGCAACACTAGTCAAATTCAACCCAGTCCAAATCATTTTAAAAGGTCTGTGGAGGGTTCAAATAATGACCCAGTAAAGCTGACTGTTGAGACACGTAGTCAGGGAACATACCAACCCCCCCTTTAGTTTTGGCGTGTTTATCCACTTTCGGTTTTTTTTTTTTTTAAATGTACTTTATTTAACATAAACAATAGGGAGAAGTTTGTAGTGTACGTTGCCACGTGAGTTGCCTTATTTGCATTGGAATTCTTTTAAAAATGCCCCATTGCCCCATTGTGGCGAACCTACAAAGTTTTATGGCAGTGCAACTGGTTTCGTGGTATTCTTAACCATTCCTGCAAAGAATGCAGCTTTCCATAGCGGTCCTTGTTTTTTTTTTACCCCGACGGATCTTAAAACAACCTGGTTGGTCTCTCCCCTACCCTCGGGGGGAAGGGTGGGGTCATAACATTTTAGTTTGAAGATCTTAAATCTGCATAATAAATTACGCGAGAATTAGGCTAAAACTTGCATCTAATTGAATGCTGTAAAAAGATTTTACACTCCATTGTTGCCTTTTTGTTTGCCTGCTCCCCTTCACTGGTTGACAATATCAAAAAACTTTTCCTTCATAAGTCGCTTGGTTTGACAAGACCTTTTAAATGATGTATCACTCGACCCCCCCTTCCCATTTAAAATTTCTTAGAAATGCCACTTTGCCCCCCTGAAACCCCCCTTGGGGCGTCCCAAGAAAGTTGAACAGATTGGCGTTGGATCGTCCACATGCAAATTTGTTAGTCAATTTTTTACTGCATTACGCTATCTTCATTACTTCTCGAGTTATGGCACTGTAACGGGTTTCGTGATACACCCTGTAGCTTGCTAAATAATGTTAAAACAATCAGAGGATACTTACCTTTCTAGCACGGTAGAGATACTTTGGATCTTGAGTAACTCTGTAGAGGGCAAGGAAACCATACGCATTACCAGCGGGGCCGTGGCAAATGCCATAACCTTTCTTTAGCAAGCCACGTTTCCAAATTGCATCTGAACATGCTTCTGCTGCATGCAAATATTTTTCTTCTTTGAAAGCCTAAAGGAACGCAAAAAATGTTAAAATCAAAGTACATACACACACCAAAAAAAAAATATTACAGTACACAAATAAAAATAAAATTGCTCAAGCACTGCGACATCCATAGAAATGCCATACAGGCAAACAAAATCCATGTTCCTACTGTAGTATCATGTGATGGGCCCTTGTCCATTCCTCTTAAAGAATCTGTAGGCTATATATATATATATATATATATATATATAAAACCCTAATCTGGGACAGAGAAAAGCCACTGCAGTCACCGCCACAGACGTTGCCTAACAATCAGTTAGCAACAAACAACAACATGCAACCACCTTACCAGCCTACTTAAAGTTGAGAGGATCGACATTTTAAGTGCACGAGAGACATGCCAGCAGCATTTCCAACTGATTGGATTTTTATTGAAAACCCGTAACTCGGCCAGTCAAAACGGCCACTGCCGCCATAGAGACTGCTTAACAAAGGGCGAGCGTAACAATCAGTAACAAACAACAACATGCAACCACATTACCAGCCTACTTAAAGTTGAAAATAATTTTGAGGATAGACAAATCAAGTCCACGAGAGACATGCTGCAGCATTATCAACCGATTTGATCTTTATTTTCAATCTGAGTACTAGGTGGCCGCAAATCCATCAACTAAACGAGTAATGCACAACAATATTCTGAAAGAGTTATATTCCCGCGAGGAAATCATCATCCATCAACATTTGTTAGCCATTAAAGGAAAACTGGCTTGATTGGGGTGCACTAAGTACAGCCAAAAAAGGCTTAGTATATACGCATACCATAACATACGCGATCTACAATATACACCTTCCCTCCACGTGTTACGACTTCGTGTGTAGCCGTGGAGGGGGGAGGGACTGGGGACGGGAAAGGGGACAACGGAAAAATACAAAAGGAGGGAGGAGCGACTCAAGGGACATGCGCTGATTGAGCGAGAGAAGCGAACGAAAATCCGCGTTTGTTGTCATACTGGCATTGTTTTGGTTCACTAAGCATAGCCAGCACCATTAAGGATTAGTAAATGCAGCAGCATTATCAAGCGATTTGATTTTTATTTTTATTCTGAGTACTAGATGGCCGGCAAAACCATCAACCAATGAATAATGCACAATAATATTCTGAAAAAAATTACATTCCCGTGATGAAATCATTGTCCATCAGCGTTTGCTAGCCATATGATTAAGACTGGCTTCATTGGGGTTCACTAAGCATAGCCAAAACCATAAGGCTTACTATATACACCTACCATAATATAAGCGATCTATAATATACGCCTTCCTCCCATGTGTTACGACTTTGCATGTAACCGGGGAGAGGGAGAAGAGACCCAAGGAAAGGAAAGGGGACAAAGTAAAAATAAAAAAGGAGCGAGGAGAGACTCAAGGGGGATGAGCTGATGCAAGGAGAGACTCAATGGGGGAGTGAGTGAAGTGAACAAAAATTAGCATTTGTGCATTTGCAACTGCTGAACTTGGCCGGACGCCAACAGCCGGGTACAATGGGGCATGCCTGGACTTGTTGGCTAGTGCCTGAGGCTACTTCTATTGTTCTGGCCCCACTATAAAACGTGGGACTGGGACGTCCGAAGGGGCAATTGGTGAGGGAGGAACAACTCGACAGGTTGGTCCTCCTAGAGCTAAGCGTTAGGGCTGACAGGCTGCAACTTTGTCAGTGCCTAATATGTGCTACTCTGTGTACAGACCCCTAGTTTTACATTAAGGTGTGAATTGCGCTCGAGTAAATCTTGAAACCAATCGTCCACTCCACTCCCTAAGTAGTTACATCTTATGTGGTCCAGAAACACTGGAGTGTGCCAGTATGAAGTGTGCACAAATATGTGATAGAACACACATAAAAGTTGGAGCGACTGAAAGGGAATGCGCTGATTGAGTGAGCGAAAAGAATGAAAATCAAGTTTGTTAAACATAAACAAACAGAAGCCAAATGAAGAAACACAACTTGCCGGAGCATACAAGAGAGACCAAACCGTACCAATGTTGCTAACGACACTTCCAACACCACCCAAGCTTCGCCAGTGTGAAATGTGTGCAGAAATGTGATTCAACCACTGCTATCGATGAAAGAGGGCGAGCGTAATAATCAGTAACAAATGACAACATGCAACCGCATTACCAGCCTACCTAAAGTTAAAACACTTTTGAGGATCGACAATTTAAGTGCACGAGAGACATGCAGATACATAAACATTGCGCACATTCCATTTATTCCCATTACGGGCTTTGGGCTAGTGGTTTATAAGACAAGCATTAGCAATATTCATTCTAAAATTGCATTGTGTTCAAAACTTTGTAAATTACGAGTATATATTAATCATAGAGAACATTGTTGGTTGTTTTATGTTCATAAAAAATAGACTAATTTTTTTTTTACCATTTCGGGTAAAAAAAAAGAAATAAGTATAAAATCTGGCCTTAATACTCTAAGAATAAAATACTCTTATAAAGATGGAATAATTATTAAGTCAAGTTTTATACTAGATATTCTAGGTCCAAATTTTAACCAGTTGCCCAACAAACGAAATTTGTGTGGGTGTTTGTGACAACTCATAAATGTATCCGGAGTTAATTTAATCTTTTTCTTTTTAAGAGGCCTTGGTCCCCACATTTAATAAGGCATGAAAGCAGCTGCAGAATCATAACGCGAAACAAGGCAAGCTGAGCTAATGCAACCCTTCAAAGATAGTCTACTGACTTAACATTAACTATTTCAGGACACAAAAACATGAAATAATACTCAAAATTGCAAATACAGTAAAACCCTCGTTAACCCAAACTCGGGTTAAGTAGAAGTATCAAGTTAAACAACTTTGTGTTGTATGGTTGGCCCCACACAAAATTAATCTCATCATCTCAAACAAACATCACATTGGTTAATTCAAACTCCAGAGCCCAGACAGTTCATTTTATTACCTGACAATATGTATTTTTTGCCTCTTTCGTACCATACAAAATATTTCAAGCCATTTTCTCTTATGAACTAGTAATACATTTCTTATGAGCGTGTCGTTCCCTATTTCATTTTAAGACCAACCACAGGTCTTTCTGAGTCCTGTAAGCGGAGCTACATACAAAAAAAAAAAAAACGTACAACCATATACTTTCAAGTATGTCCCCTTAACTGAAATTCTGCTAACGCAAACTATAAACTAGTTTTGCTAGTTTGAGTTAATAAGGTTTTATTGTGTTATAATGCCTTAAAGACAAGAACCAACACGAAGTACAAATTACCATCATAGAGTTTCTTTCATGCTAAACTCACTCTGTTGTCCATTAGACATAACGAGTAAGTTCCAGAGGTCCCGTGCAACTGTAACATGTCATGCCAGAGTGCCTCTGACTGAAACCTTTAGATTAAATAACAAGGCTTGTAACGAATAATTTTTTTACTGCTGAGTCAAACTCTGCCAACCAAACAAAAAAAGCCCGGTGTAATTAGTGAGCCCGACAAGTACAGCGAATTATTGAATTTCAGTACAGTCAGGGTTCGCACAACATCACACACAAGAAATTCAAGCACTTTCAATGAGTTTTTCCAAAACGGGTGTAATTTTTCAAGGACTATTCCAACACCAATGCTGTTTTTTAAGAACCATTGTTAACCAACAAGCTTACTCAAATAAGGTCTAGTTTTACCAGTGAAAAGCCAACAACAGCTTATTAAACAATAAAAATGTTCTGGTATTAAACATGACTGGAAAAAAAAACCAAGGGAAAAATCCAGGGGTAAAAAACGTGGAAAAATTGCTTTCTGGCTTTTTTTCGTGTTGTAAGTTAGGTTAGGGGTATTATTTTAAATTAAGACGAAAAAAAAATTAAATTCAAGGCCTTTCAAGAACATGGCTCACAATTTCAAGGAATTCAAGGGCCAGAATTTTTTCTAAAGAAATTCAAGCAGTTTCAAGGACTTCAAGGACGTTGTGCTAACCCTGATATAAAAATCATGTGTTGAAATATCGCCCTAGGATATTTCAACATTGTTTAGAATTCAGTCTACCAAATGTTGACTATAAATAATTATAAACCTATCCGGTCCAGGACATAATATTTGCAAGCTTAGCTTTCATAGACATTTATATCCAATGAAGAACTCTTTAGATAGTTGCTATGTCGAATTAATGCATTGTTAAAAAAAAACACCCTTTAGCTATCTTCGGTCTGGCCAGTACCAACCTATGCTGTTGATGAAGGTTGGTCAAGCAAATGTTTTGTCCATCTGATGGAGTTCAGGTGATGAGGCGTGGTTTTCACCTGAGGACCCTAGTAGGTGAAGGGGTATGTCTTTTCAACACCTCTACCAAATTCAAAATTTGAAAGGATTATTGGATGCGCTGGAGTTCATGTCATGCAATGCTCGGCAAAAACTTGGCTGGTAACCAGTCCGGATTTGTGCTTGTTATATGAAGGGTTATGAATTGAATGAAGATAGACACTATATAAATTGGCAATAAACACTAAAGATTCAGTCGCCAATTCCGGGTCTAGGGAAGAGACTGGTGACATTCCGTCACACGATTAAGAAGGCATAAGTTGGAGGTAACTGCAAATATGCCATGTTCGCTCCCTACTAAGTCTTTCTATAGTCCATAGTATTCAATAAAGATAATACTTCTAGCTATTCCTTACATAGTTCATCTACCAGAATGACGCTCTGCATCAGGTTTTATACTATTCTGAAAGACAACGGCCGGGGCCCCCCTCCTGTGGTCCCCATGGGGTAGGTATGGTAGTCTAATAATACCGTATTTAACACCCACTATGGTCGGACCGGTGGGGGGGGGGGGGGGGGGGGCAAGGCTGGTCTTGCCCCTCGATTGCGAAGTGGACTTACCATTCATGATCTCACAAAACTGACTCACAAACATTAACCCTTCTGCATGCGTAATTCAGAGTATATTTAGACAGCTAAAATAGTGACAGTGGCTCTGTTTAATAATGCTAAAAGCCAGCCTGCTACAGTTATAAACCTATGTTCAGAATAGTAGTTTTAGTCCACAAGCCCAAAGTAGTCATGATTGTCACTACTCGGCTCGATCATCTGACCAAGTTGTTTCGTATTCTGCAAGTTACTGATCATGCTCTGCTTGCTGAATTTTTGTCCAGTTGCTAGGTACGGCCTTCTTTTGTATTTCCAAGTTCAGCAGTTAAATTTCCCACTGAGCCACTGCAACATTCCAGACCAACGAAAATGCAAAATTTATCACAAATTAAATATATATTAAAAAAAGGAATGTCACTTTAGACTTACGTACCTCCTGAGCTAATATAAACATATGGATGAATCCAGGTGCTCCGTGGCACCAATGCACCAGTCTATCATTCGTGCTGCCAAGAGAAGAGGGGTAATTTCCTGATGGATATTGCAAAGTCATCAAGTAATCAATTGTCGGTTTCACCAAGTTTGTCAATTCTGCTTGAGTTAAATGCTCTCTGGTCTAAAATAGACAATTTTTGAAAACAATCATATAAGGCTACCAAAAAAATTCGTATTATTTTTATTACTTTTTAAAAAGTACGGCATGCAATACAACATTTGCTTAATTTGTTTATTCTTCACACTTTCCTATAACCATTATTCATAATACCCTATAACTAAGTAAGAAGACATCTACAAATCTGAATGAATGCTAGTTTCTGCACCGAATGCCTGGGAAAGTACTTCGAACAATTAAACCCAAATAAGTTGGTTGTAGATGTGTCCTGCGTTTATCAACTGGTTCCTCAAAAAGCCTTTGTCATGGGCCATCCCTCGATTCTAGCTGGCCTTGTCCCTGCCTTCACCCATGGGTTTCTATGGCCCATGACCTCCCTAGGGAAAATCACGGGCCCTAGGATCCCATGTTGAAGGCAGGGACAATGCTGTTGCTCACACAACCAAGTGCAGTTGCATGGATCTCAAGTCCAACGGCCCAAGGAAGAGGGGAAGGCCCACAGGGAGCAGAGAGAAGCCCATTACACTTTCCTCACCTAAGATAAAAAAAAAAAACTCCCACCATACCTGCAACAACATGTACATGATGCCAGAAACTCCATGTGCAGCTCCTAAATAATATGAATCATGCCACTGATACATCAACGGACAAGGATGTTTTTCCTTAAGACTCAAGCGCTCCCCTGATTTCAACACAGCATGAATGACCTGCAGAAAAATCTGATATTTAGTCAGTTGTATTACTTCATTATGGACTTAATGCTAAGATCTAATCAAGCTGCTTTAATATAGACTTTGCTTTGATTTTAGTAAACCAATTTAACTTCATTTATAACATTACGTTAAACCGCTTATTAAAAAAGACCAGTTGGAGCAAGTGCCCGCCCTCCCCTTAAATCACTGTTTTTCTTGCAGTGGTTTCACAAAGAGTCACATACTTTGCAAAATCAACTTTCTTTTTCCCAACACAATTCATGATCTCACATGCTGCCATTTTCGGACTTCACTCAAGGCCATAAGTAGACACCAAGTCTTGGGGACCACTCGCTCCTGGAAGCTACATAAAAGAGTCACACATTGCTTGCAGCAGGCCTTAATTTGGGCCGGAACGGCGTTCTGGTTCTTTTTTTAAAGCAAGAACGGCGTTCTGGTTCTTTTAAGGGCAACATTTCACTATTACCGATAAATCTCATCTTTCAGAAATTTCCGCAATTTCCAATTAAAAGCAATCCATCCTAAAACCAACTTAAAATCACCATACCATTTAGTGAATTTGATTTAATTCAACCTCAACCATCGTAACAAAACTAAGTGCTGTAATTTATACGTCGAATGGACGAGGTTTTTCTGTCGCTGCGATCCGCTACACTCACGTTTCCACTTTTCTCTTGCTCGTCTCATGCCACAGCGTGGCGATCGCGTTGGAGCTTGTGTGCTGCGAATATTGTTGATAATACTTTTTGGCGTTTTATAACCGTTAAAACGATAATAAAAATAAAATAAGACGTTGAAAAGAAACAATAAAAACATTGAAAGATATTCTAAAGTAGGCCTGTGTCTTTTTCATTATATTTCTGTTTTTGAGTGGCTATTTTGCTGCATCAATCCTAACTTGAATTCGGTAAAACAGTTGTAAAATACTGTTTTTAAGTCTTTGTACGTTTTTAATACGTGGCTTTTTCGTTAGGGGAAATGGGGGAGGAGAGTCAATCCACCCCAACTCCCATGTCGTATCTGGGGGGGTGGAGCAAGTGGGGGACATTATTTAGTTCACCAAAATAAATCAAAATAGCAAGGGGTGAAACAAAATAATATATTGTATACGTCTTCAAAATAGGTACCTTCCAGAAGCGTTGAAATAGTGTTGAAAATAGTGTTGAAATAGTTAAAAATATTAAACTTTCCGGGGTTCGGCCCCGGACCATGCTGAGGGAGCTTACAGCGCTTCCCCAGACCCCCTAGCTGTGGTTGTGATGGGTTGTAAATTACCCCCCATTCCTTCCTCTGCAAACAAGTGACAGTTCCGGTACTTTACTAATTAGAAATTAAGCACTGGCTTGCACCCAGCCGGCTAGAAGCCAACGTCACCAAATATTGGACAATGAATTTTGGAATATATTGTGCAATATATGCTAGAATGTATGTCACAAATATTCTACAATGTATTTTGGAATATAGTTTGCAATGTATGTTGAAATGTTTAGTACAATGTATGCTGAAATGTATTTCACCAACTATTGTTCAATGTATTTAGGAATATATTGTGCATTGTATTGCAATGTATTCTACAATGCATTGTGAAATACATGAATTCATGTAAATAATATATTTTGTAATATATTAAAAAATATACTTTTAAATACATTTCAAAATGCATGTGGAATGTATATTAACATACATTTAACAAAACATGAAAGGTGCCACAATTTATGTATTTGGCCATATATAACAAACTGCTGAAACGGATTTCAAAAAATATTCTTCAATGTATTTGGAATATACTGTGCAATATATGTCACCAAATATTAGGCAATGTATTTAGGAATACATGCTGAAATGCATGTCACCAAATATTGCACAATGTGTTTTTGCAATATATTGTGCAATATATGTCACCACACATTGGACAATGTATTTTAGAATGTATTGTGTAATATAATTGTCACAGCATATTGTCCAATGTATTTTGGAATAAATGGTGAAATGCATGTCACCAAATACTGTACAATGTATTTTGGAATATATTGTGCAATACATGTCACAAAATATTGTTCCATATATTTTGAAATATAGTGTGCAATGTATGTTGAAATGTTTAATACAATGTATGTTAAAATGGATTTCACCAAGCATTGTAGTTTGGAATATATTGTGCATTGTATTGCAATGTATTCTGCAATGTATTGTGAAATACATGAATTCATGAAATAAATATATTTTGCAATATATTAGAAAACATAATTTTAAATATATTTCAAAATGCATGTGAAATGTATAATAACATACATTTAACAATATTTGGAAAGGTGCCAAACTTTTTGTATCGGCCCATATATATCACATAATATTATATTGTGTCATACATGGCTGAAACGGATTTCACCAAATATTGTTCAATGTATTTTGGAATATATTGTACAATATATGTCACTAAATATTTTTTAATGTATTTTGGAATATATTGTGCAACATATGCTGGAATGTATGTCACGTAATGTTGTAAAATATATTTTGGAATATATTGTACAATATATGTCACCAAATATTTTTTAATGTATTTTGGAATATATTGTGCAATATATGTCACCCAATATTGTCCAATGTATTTTGGAATACATGCTGAAATGCATGTCACCAAAAACTATACAATGTATTTAGGAATATATTGAACAATTATATGCACCAAATATTGTACAATGTATTTCGAAATATAATGTGCAATATATGTCACCAAATATGGTTCAATGTATTTTGGAATATATTGTGCAATATATGTCATCACATTTTGGACAATGTATTTTGAAATATATTAATTGTGCCACACATGTCACCAAATATTGATCAATGTATTTTGGAATATAATGTGCAATGTATGTCACCAAATCTTGTTTAATGTATTTTGGAGTACATGCTGAAATGCATGTTGCCAAACATTCTACAATGTGTTTGGGAATATATTGCGCAATATATATCACCAAATATTGTACAATGTATTTTGGAAAATATTGTGCAATGTATGTCACCAAATATTGTACAATGTATTTTGGAATACATGCTAAAATTCATGTCACCAAATACTGTACAATGTATTTTGGAATATGTCACCAAATATTGCACCATGTATTTTGAAATATATTGTGTAATATATGTCACCAAATATTGTCCAATGAATTTTGGAATATATTGTTCAATATATGTTGGAATGTATGTCACCAAATATTCTACAATGTATTTTGGAATATAGTGTGCAACGTATGTTGAAATGTTTAATACAATCAAGAGTCAGATAGGTCTCACTCTTGATACAATCTCACTCTTGATACAATGTATGCTGAAATGGATTTCACCAACTATTGTTCAATGTAGTTTGGAATATATTGTGCATTGTATTGCAACGTATTCTACATGTATTGTGAAATACATGAATTCATGAAATAAAGAACATTTGCCGTCCCCAGCCAGGCTGGCTAAAAATGGTTTCTTTTGCTGAAAAAGTACAATTTTTGCATTGTCAATTTTTGCATTGTTGTCTCAATGATGCTTCTGGATGCTTGAGGCTTCTTTGGCCGCCTCAGGATCCCCAACCACGCATGCGCGGCCCTCCATATATAAGAATGGTGGCTCGGAAAGCTCGTCATCCCTTAGTCTCTCAATTTGTCAAAAGGTGACTCGAGAGGGGAGGCAGGGTCGGGCCTAAGGTATTGTACTTTTTCAGCAAAAGAAACCATTTTTAGCCGGCCTAGCTAGTGGCCGGCAAAATGTTCTTTCTTTGTGCTGTAAAAGTGCAATACCTGTCAATTTTAGCATTGAAAGACCGACCTTGTCAAATTAGGTGGCGGGCACCTTTTGAGCAAGTACCAAGTACCCTGTGTTCCTGAGGCGGAAATAACCCTTTTCTGTTTTGTTCACCAATGGCGGGTGAACCGTTATGGTTAATGGAAGATTACAATGGTATAGATGTGAATGGCTGGATGGGCGATCCCTACACACACATTTTTTTTTAAAGGGAAAAGAAGGGGTGTTTACCTTTGGTGGGTGATGGTCCGGCAGTTGGAGAGGTCTTCCGTCTTGAGAGTATGGAGGACATGATAGTAATGGGATGAATGTGCACAGACTGTTGATCGCTTGAGTTCTGAATATGGTTCTGTTGAATGCTGTTCGTGTGACAAGGTTGTAGATATCGTGTAGAAAAGGAACGTGGGAGAGGAATGGATTAGGTTTTGATGATTTGCGTTACGAAATTTCTTTTAAGATTATCGTTATTATTATTATTATTTTTTTTTTTACAAAGAAGAAAGGAAGGCTGGTCTGGTATGAAGGTGATGTCAGATGTTTCTTTTTTTTTTTTTTAACTTACTAGAAAAAGGGCTTATCAGATGGTCGGGGGAGAACTTTAGAGATGTCGTTATTGTTCCTATTTTCTATGTTTCTAAGAGAAGTGGCCAAAAGGGTTGAAAATGTCCTTAGGAGGGAGTGGGGGGGGGGGGATAACCAAACCGGTTCAGAGATTTGAGTTAGATGTTGGGGTTTGCAGGGGGGTGGTTACGGATCCCGAAGTAGTAGCCTTTGGCCTTAGATGTGCATATGTTGCAAGGCAAGTCAGAAGTTGGGACGTTCGAAAGTTGTTTCAAATTTGGGTGAAGGGGATGGAAGGAGGAGGAATTGTCGAACTGCTGTGCGTGTTTGCAGTGGAAATGAGAGATTCCAGGCTTCCTTGTCTTGCTTTGCCAGGACGGCCTCGAAGGGAGGCTGATGGGCTTCCGGTGTGGAAGGAGATTCAAAGTAGACCAGAGGTCTGGATGGAAGACCCTGTTGAATTCTAGGGTCTACAGGTTGTGACGCAAGGATTGGATGAAAGAACCTGCTTACTCCGTGGTAGTTTGGTCTGAAGTTTTTGTTCAGGGAGATGGGAGCGAGAGACCATGGCATGTATTGGACTGGTGGATTGAGGCCTTCATGAATGGGTTCCGTTTTTGCTTTTTTTTTCCCACCACAACCTGGAGTAAACGGTCCGTGTTCTTCTTGAAGAGTTCAGGTTCTCAATCTTGAGGTTGTTTACTTCAGCTTTGAGGGAGTTTATGGTACGTGTTGTTCATCAAGTTTGGATTGGATTGAGAGAAAGTGCGGTTGGATCTTCGTGCAGTTTTTCACAGTGACTTGTTGCATTGCGTTCAGTCAGAGTTTATGTCGTATGGTTCGAACAATAAGCCCTGCATTGATATTGAGATTGTCCTCAGAGTCCAGGCCGTATAATAACGGGTCAGAAGAATTTGTTCATCGTGGGTTGATGATAGATGGGTATTCCTGGTGAGGGGACCCGGAGGTGGAAGAATCCAGGTGTAGAGAGTCATGTTCACAGTCTGATTCTCCGTGGGATGGAGAGCGGGGAGTTGAGGGGATCGTAAAGTCAGTTGTGGAGGGAACGTTGACTGTGTTGACTGTAACAGTGATTATCATAGAAGTTGCAGCGACGATGATATTGACACACATTCTGTATGGGTCGAGCCTATTTGGATTGGAGAGTCCTGGTCAGTTGCAAGAGCCTGGATTGTCCATCGTTGGAGTACGACCGGCATAAATGTCAACAGTGCCTGGGTCTTTCGGTTTTTTTCACTTTAACCATAGTGAAGAATGATTTAAACGGGCTGAGTGTGCGGAATGCTAGGTAGAACCTGGAGACGGTGGCGACAAAAGAGTCACGTGATGAGAAAAGCGGGAAAATTAAGGCGCTTGTGGCTTCGGACCGAAAAAGGGTCGTTTCCTGGGTGCACCGCTGTGGGAGTGGCGCTACTGTCGGGAGCGTTTCTGTGGAAGGACAAATGCGGTGTGGTTTGACGGTCGGGAAGAATGTCGTGTGCCGGGTATGAGGCTCGGTTTCCGGAAGGCTTTGTTGCGGGTGGCGAGCTGAAGAAATGTTGCCCGAAGAGTGGTGCTTTCGTCAAAAATGATGTTGACGTACCGTGACTTGACGGTGAAGGTGGATGTTGTTTACCGAGGCGAGGCTCAGATTTCGGGAGGGTTTTCGTTGTAATTGAAGGAAGGGTTGCTTTGAGATCCGATCGTTCTTTCGTTGCTAAAGGAAGGAGACAACAGGGAGGGGAGCCTCACGTGTGGTCAGTTTCGTTGAAGGTTTGACGTTGATGGGAACGGCTTGCCGGTCGAGGTGGCGAGAGGTGCCGGGTGAAGGCGGTGTGGACGATGTACTTTTTTGATTTGGGGTCTGTACCGGAATGGCGGAACAGGACCGTGACAAAGAAGCCTGTCGGAGGGCGGAGATGTTGACGGAGTCCTCCCGGGAGGCAGGGGATGAGCAGCCCGGGTCGAGTGCAGCAAGGTTCATCTTGATGGCTTTCGTTGGTGACGAAAGCCAATTTAAGTGGATGGTTCAATTGATATTAAATTGAGTGCCATCAGTGGGAGGACGGCCTCGTGAGAACCCTGGACGTGGTCGGGCGAATTGGTAGGGTTCCAAAGGACTTCTTTGCATTCTTGCCGAACAGAGAGTTGAGCTCCAGAAGGAAGGATCAGAGGAGTTTGACATTGGGCAAGCCAGCTGTGACGAAAGGCCGGTGGGCAAGGTCCCCCCCCCCCCCCCCCCCCCGGCCCCCCCCCCCCCCCCATAGGATGGCTGGAGAAGAAAGAAGCCCGGGTGTGTGGCAGAAAACTGTGGACAGGACCCGTTGTGGCGAAAGGACAAAGGTTATAGCGGTTTTGACTATCTATCTGGTGAAGGGGGCCTTGAACTGGCTGGAGGAAGTGGGGCCCAGGACTTGAGTCGGTGGATTCAGTGCAGGACCAGATGTGACGAAAGGACCGTGGTTTCAGTAGTTTACCTGACGACTGGAAGGAACTGGGGCGTATAGCAGCTGGAGTGGGACAGGCCCAGGAGTGACGAAAGGATGGTGATTGAAGTGGACTCGTCCGCCAACGTGGAGGAGGAGTGCCCATTAGTCCAGTCAAAATGGGTCTTAAGGTGGAATAAAATCCCAACGTCTTGAAACTTTGTAAGGCTGTTTGGGGAGGTCTAGTAATGACTATATCAAAAGTCCTGATGATTTGGAGGTGAGCTGGCTTCTATAGATCATAAAATACCCCAAAATAGGTGGCTTTTTATTCGTTTTCCGTCGGAATCTGTGGATCCTACCAAAATAATTTTCCCCACAATAGTTAAAGAGGACAAAAATTTACCACAAAAATGATTCTATACATTTTTTCTTTATCACCAGTAATTTACAAGATATTCCAGTTCGAAAACTGAGAAATCTTAGAAATTCAGAGTGATCTGTATGTATATAGATCAGATGAACACACCCTAACCTCATTTAAGTTACTACACGATCATATACCATCAAAACTTATTTACCGCTATGCATATTTATTTACCACGTTTGCAGTTACTAAATCAGGTTACTACATATAGCATCGAATCGTGACATCAAATACATATACAATAACATCAAATCAATTCGAGGTCAACGTCGTCCTCCTGAAGGTTATCAGTTCTCAACAGTTGGTGTTAGGCTTTTCAAACAGTAACCGTGGCATTTGTGGCATACAGCACTCTGCTTATTTTCCTGCACCCACACTTCTTTCCACAACATGTGGTGCATCTGCAAAATATGATGGAAACCTGGTGACGAAAGGACGGCTTCGGGTGCGATAGATGTTGGGAGAGGTCGGGACCGCCCTCCGTCGTTAAGACGAAGTTTAGTCGGTGACGTCATGACTTCAGAGAATGAGGCTTGAAGAAACCAGGAACTAGCCAGCGATCCGTGCTGGCGGGTCCCACTTGACGAGAGGTCGTAAGGCATCTAGACTTCATTGGAAAGAGGAGTCATATGAAAGGAGGATCGTCAGCAACTGGGAGCGAGATACAGGCCTTCGGGGTGGCAACAATGCAGCCGAGATTGGGAAGAGGCCGGCATCTTCTTGAAGGAGTGGTGAAAGGAGACTCAGCAAGCTGCCGGCGTGGCGTACAGGCGGCGTTGGCATCAGGAGAAACTAGGTGAAAGGCCGTGATGGGGTAGGAAGACCAATCCCAGAGTCGAAGTGATGGAAGGAGCCCAGAACAAGGTGCGGCAGACTGGAAAGTAGCAGTCGGCCCCTAAACAGGTACAGATGAAAGGCCGTGGAATCCCAGAGCGTCTAGTTGATTGACGAAAGGAAGCACCAGAGGGATGAACGACAAACGGATGAGAGGTGAGACCCAGCGGGGAAAAGATATGTGGGACAGGTTCGTGAAAGTGGGCACAGCCAGAGCAATTCACAGCGGCGAAAGCCAAGGCGGAGGGGCAAGACTGGATACAATGGGAGTACCCGATCTGACGAAAAGAAACGAAGCAAAGAAACGAGCCGCCATTCTTATATAGGGAGGGTCGCGCATGCGCGGTTGGGGATACTGAGACGGCCAAACAAGTCTCAAGCTTCCAGGGGCATCGTTGAGACAACAATGCAACAATTGACAGGTATTGCACTTTTACAGCACAAAGAAATATATTTTGCAATATATTAGAAAACATACTTTTAAATATATTTCAAAATGCATGTGAAATGTATATTAACATACATTTAACAATATGTAGAAAGGTGCCAAACTTCATGTATTCGGCCATATATAACACACGCATGGCTAAAACGGATTTCACCAAATATTGTTCAATGTATTTTGAAATATATTGTGCAATATATATCACCTAATATTGGACAATGTATTTTGGAATACATGCTGAAATGCATGTCACAAAATAGTATACAATGTATTTTTGAATATATTGTGTAACATACACTGGAATGTATGTCACGTAATGTTGTACAATTTATTTTGGAATAGCCTATATTGAACAATATATGTCACCAAATATTGGACAATGTGCATTGAACATGTTATGTCACAAAATATTGTCCAAGGTATTTTGGAATATGTTGTGCAATATATGCTGGAATGTATGTCAGGTAATGTTGTAAAATGTATTTTGGAATATATTGTGCAATACATGTCACCAAATATTGTTCACTGTAGTTTGGAATACATGCTGAAATGGTGGTCACCAAATATTGGACAATGAATTTTGGAATATGTTGCGCAATATATGCTAGAATGTATGTCACCAAATATTCTACAATGTATTTTGGAATATAGTTTGCAATGTACTGGTATGTTGAAATGTTTAGCACAATGTATGCTGAAATGGATTTCACCAACTATCATGAAATATTTATTGTGCATAGTATTACCATATATTTTACAATGTATTGAGAAATACATGACTTCAGAAACTAGACATATTTTGCAATAGATTATAAAATATACTTTTAAATACTTTTCAAAATGCACGTGGAATGTATATTAACATGCATTTAACAATATGTGAAAGGTGCCAGTCATCCATTTTTTTTTCTACATGGGAAAGCCAACCAACAGACAATTATTATTTGTTGTGTACCTTTGCTGTAAAATTCCACTCACATAGTAAAGTACAGTACGTCCAAGCCCAAATGTTGTTGAAACAGATCAAGGATAATAACTATCATTTTACAGATTACTTAAATGCACTTAAAAGAGATTCTCATGATATATTTCCTACTTCCCGTATTGTAAGCCCTATGAGGTTGTACCTAAAGTTCTCTCATAAATCTATTAACATCATCCTCGCACTCAAGGCAGTCTGGAGCCAACCTGGCTTCTGCTGAATTAAGTATCAGTAAACCATTTATTAAACATCCAGGAGAAGCTAACGCACCCCCCCCCCTGCCCCCCCCCTCCAAAAAAAAAGGCTTTAAGTAAGGTTGTAGCGATCAGCAGTTTTGCTTCCAATCCTATCTTGATGTGATCAGTGAAAAAACGTCAACCTTCTCAATCGACTATAGCATAGCAGACAGAACCAGCAGAACGAATAGGAACATTACAGCGTTTGCGCAATTCAATCAGAAAGACACCATTGTGCACTTGCACATAAGGACTTTTCTCAACTAACAGTCCTTGTTTGTGCAATCCAGAAGGGAAGTATGACGTCAAGCGATGACTTAAGCGATCAATATTACAATTCGTAGGTAATCGAAATGATTGAACAAGAGCTGCTAATTCTTAACGTCAATTGTAACAAATATGATGTAGATAATGAAATAGGATAGCATCTGTATATTAAGTTGAGAGTGTTTCCCTCAAATAAGATTGGATTTGTTATTGGTAAAATATGAACGTTTTGCCCATCGATCCGATCACGCTCTGATCGGCAATAATTGGATTGGAAGGATTGGATCGGTACAGCCTTAGGTGAAAAAATGTGAAAAATAGTGGAGTTGACGCCCACCCATTCAATCGTCATTTTACTGCTGCATAATTAACTAAACGCTTCACGCTGTGGATAGAACGATAGTTAAGCCCCTTCTCCCTCCCTGGGGTAATAGTGGGCTCTTCCTCTTCTCTTCTTGCACCTGCAGAAGGCGTCTCTGCTCTTCCCCACCTCCCCTCTTCACAGCACTTAAAAGGATGTAAAAATTGGTCTTTTCCAAATCATCATTCAAAAAGGTTTTAATTGCCGACTTTTCTGTGACAGATGTCCATAAGCAACGGATTATGTTTTAACACCCATCCCCAATGTCATAAGCCCGTGAGCATTTAGTACACAATTTGCTATAAGATCCACCCAACTTCAATTGCTTCAAGGAAATTCTTGTACCAAAGGGGTCGGAATTGATGATATTGACATATGTCAGAGAAGTCCCTACAACCAATGACATTCCTGTCTGAGGTTTAGTTTAACCAAGTGATAGTGTTTCGTGCCATGATGGGCAGTGAGAAGGATTCCTCACTACATATCACAGAGTGATTCAAGCTAAGTACAATATTTGCGAATTATAGGGACCCTATCTGACAATCGATTAGCATGCCATTTCTAAGTAGAAGTCGATGATAATAATTCATTATTGAAACTGTGTTGAATTACCACAAGCCTGTGTAATCACTCTGTCAGGTGGACATAAATTTAATATCCTACGTTATTAAGGTCAATAAACCTGAGATTACACATTGAATGAAGTCTTGGTGTCATTACTTAATAAAGCATTTAATCATGAAGTTACCACTTGACTACATCCTTTTACTCAGTTAATGGTAGGTGCATTTCACTCAGTAATCCCCCTTACGTTTACTGAGGCATGCAACCTGTATATGGCAGCAATGTTTTGAGCAGGGAAGAAGGGAGGAGAGCATGCAAGGGGAGATCCCCGGTCCTCTAAGGCAGCCTGGGCTTGCCTCCCCACACATTCACTCCAATTTTACCCCAGCAAAACTAAATACAAGAGGCCGACGAATGAGGCCGTGTTAAACAATCGTGTTTCACCCCCCCACACACACACACCATCATCTCAAGGCGCAGTTCATCTTCTCACAACGTTGCCCAGAATTTGTTTTGTTCCAAGATGAAAAAAAAAGGGGCTGGAAATAGGTCTACGTAGAATTTATTTACGACTCGACACTTGATTGCATTGATGTCTTTCATGGGACATTTAAACATGAGGACAAACGTAAGTCTTCCTACTTTAGGCTGACGGGAAAAACTTAGCTGACTCACTAGTTGCAACTTTGGGGGGCAAGCCCCTTTAAAGATGATAATATTAACAATATTATGAACCCATAGCAAGTTGTATTGAAAGCCAGCATACAAGGAGTGGAGTCTTGTCAAAGTTGAGGCAGGAAACGCTTCAGTCCAAGATTAGGTTTTAGCCCTAATCAAAATAGCGATATTAGCAGCCATTTTGCTTATAAACATAGGCATTGAGACAACACGTCTTACTAGGCTGAATGGTGGAGTCAAGAAAAAAAATTAAAAGTTAAAAGTTAGTTCCCATTGTAGCCGACAGATGGCAGTAGGGAGCTAGGCATTTCACGAAAAACTTCGTTGAAGTTCGTACTGTGGAACATGATAAAATTCCGAAAAAGTAAATTCACAAAAAAAATCACGCACTTTTCCACAAACTAGACACTTACTCCTATGTCCAGCAAATTTTCAACAACTAACTGTTGTCATCATCAGGCTTTTAAGGTTGAATTAGTCCCTGATCACATCTTGCTTCAACGTTGTTTACAAGCGCCGTTTTCGAATTCACCGGTAATTGCGGCCTACCACATTTTTCGGGCTGTTGCACGTTGGCAGTTTGCTCGCTTAGTTCCCATCGCCTACTCAATTCTCGTTCCAATCCAACGTGCATGGAGACCCATCACACAACAGATTGGGAAAAAACCAGGACGCTTTTGAGCTCAAACTCAGGAAGAGATAAACATCTTAGGTGCCTGGAATCAGTAGCAATTAAACAACATGAATTGCATAAAAAACAGCTCATGAACATTCAAGGACCATCAAATCCTAATGTGGGCCACCTGGTTAACGTTGGACTGGAACGAGAATTGAGTAGGCGATGTGAACTAAGCGAGCAAAATGCCGACGTGCAACGGCCTGAAAAATGTAGTAGGCCGCGAATACTGGCGAATTCGAAAACGGCGCTTGTAAACAACGTTGCGGCATGATGTGATCAGGGACTAATTCAACCTTAAAAGCCTGATGATGACAACAGTTAGTTGTTGAAAATATGCTGGACATAGGAGTAAGTGTTTAGTTTGTGGAAATGTGTGTGATTTTTTTGTGAATTTACTTTTTCGGAGTTAGGCATTATTGTAAAGGCTGAAAGGCGCCAACAATACAGAAAGACAATGGTATGAAACCACAGGCTATGCAATGAGTAAGAGCTGAAGCTACTGTTATTACAAGTTAGGTGGAAACAATTCCCTGAGTTACGACAATAGGAAAGACGGGCTCATAATTGCAGGTTACATTATTGGGGGAAGATAAACTACCAAACCTTACAGACATGCGGTTGTTTATGTCTGATTACATGACGAACACTAGGCTGTTTCTGTATAAAAGAAAGCAAATGATTTAACCACATTTTGTCACAATAAACATGGATAAATGCTTCATAGAGGAGGGGCTTGAGCGTTACGAGTAACAACTCTTAAATAGGAGTTCGGCAAGGTTTCCCTTCCTCACGCCCCTTCGGGAAATATAATTTTTTGTACAGAAATCCAGGAGAACGGCAACGTGAAGAACAAACGCAAAGAGCGAAAACGCAAAAGGGATAAAGGTAAATTCACACAATAAGTACGAATGTGGAAAGAGCGGTTACCATGAGAAAATTGTAAAAATTTTATTCTTATAACTCAACAGCAAGTTTAAGGAAATGCAAACAAGTTCGTTTCTTAAACTCAACACGTTTAACATAGAAGGGGAAGGGAGACTGGTGGTTTCTAAATAAGGGGGTAATTGGCTCCCCAATCCTAATATGCCAAAGGCATATAATAAGTCACATTGCTAACACCTGGTTAATGAGGCTCAGCAATGCCGTATTAGTAAGGGTGAGTAAGAGGCATGATCACTCAAACAACATAGTAAGGGGGATCAACCATACTACGGGTTAGGATGTATGTTTGTTCCCTTTGTATCAAGAAGAACGTGCGATATATACCTAAATAGGTTAATAGTTTACCTTAACAGTGTTAGGGGTGGTATAGTCATGTTTAAAAAGAAAAGTGTTATATTTTTTAATAAATATCAGCATGAAATAGTTTTGGGGAGTCATGAAAAACCACATGTGCCCAGATATCCGGTGATTTAATGGTAGGGAAATGTTAAAGGAGTGCGTCGAATGCTGAATTTAGCTTGCGTAGCCTCCTGCAAAACCTGACTTCAGATTGTGTTGGAGAACCTAGGCAGACTGGTGAGGACGAATCCTCCAATGGGGTGGATTGTCTTCTGACATCATGAGTAGGTAGAGGTCTTCCTGAGTCTTCAGTGCTTGCACAAACTTATCTCCTTGCTCAATGTCGCCATCACTGGGATCATCAAGAAACAGAGTTGAAGTGGTCCAGGGTGTCATCGCTTCCCTCGTCTATTCGAGAGGGTGGCGTGGCCATCGAGCTAGGGCTGCCCCTAGATGAGGGGGTTGGGCTGGCAACAGTTGGTGGGCTCATGGGCCCCAGTGGTGTTGTTGGCACATAAGAGGGTCTTGGTGTTCCTCTTCAACACTGGAGTCACTGGTTGAAAGGGGGGTAACTGTTTCTTCCTCTCTAGGGTCGTCTGGACCCTCTCCATAGGAGACTACAGTAACGTTCGACATGAGGTGCTTGATCGGGGGAAAATATTGCCACGTGTTAGTATTCTCCATGAATTTAATGTTGGTGTGTACGTCCAATTCCCCAGTAACTGGGTCGAAGGGCTAGGAGGCATGCCGCAGCTTGTCAAACCCAATGTATACCCTGGGCACCCATATGGCAGCAAATTTAGTTGGCCTTCGGATGGGAAGGGGGAACACACAGTATAACCATCTAAAGCGCTGGACTCTGTTGCTGTCAGGCACGTTGGCACTCCAAGCTTGCATGGGGGAGATTTCTTCCGGAACTGTAGAAATGCTGGCCATGTTATGCAATACAGTTGTATGAAGGCAAGCGGGTCCTCAAAATGATTCAGGTAAGTTAGCGTCGACTAGGAGGGAGCGAGCTAGCGTCTTTACAGAACGATTCGATCGCTAACTGACTTAGTTCTCTTGCGATACAAAGGCGACTGTGTAGAGTTGTTGAGTTCCATTGAGCTTAAGGAACTCTTGAAGGCGACGAATCCGATGCACGAGTGCTCCATCATGGACTAGTCGCGTTAAAAGGAGACCCGTCTCACCCTCCCCGGCGCGGGGGGGGGGGGGGGGGAGTTAATTACTTGGTGCTTTCCGCTCGATACGTGGGTTAAGAATCTTCTAGTTCCCCTGCTCAACAGGTTAAATAAGACAGATCCGGCAGAGAAAGTTGGCACATCGCTGACAAAACATTCATCGACAGACCAGAGGAACATTTTGGAGACAGGTTCCTGATGTTGGACGGACCTGGTCATCTTCGTCTTCATGCAAATGTCGCTGGTGAGGGAACAATCAATGTGCCAGTTGTGAGTTGGATCCATGGATAAGAAATATGACTCAACCTTCTATGAAACATATTGATATCGAGGGCCATAGACGCGATCTGAGTGTCTAGGGGGGTCATCTGTAGGAGATGGTATGCTGGTTAATGTATTAACGATGAGGCCCAATTCGGTAAGGGAATTATTTGCAAGGAGGCCCAGTTCAAATGAGATTGGTGAAAATTTACCCAAACTGGGCGCAAGGGGATCCAACTCCCCTCCCCAACTTACGAGTAGTTGGGGAACGGTCGGAAACGTAGGAGAGTCTATAATTCCTAAATGTGTGCACTGCCCCCCTCTAAGGTAGGTAAGGGGATAACGCCCTCATTATGTTGGATGATATGGTTAAAATGGTCAAGAACGACATATCTCCTCCCCACCTCAGGTCAGAGGGGCATGAAAAAATGTGGGAGGGAGAAAAGTCGGGTATCTCGACAGGAGGAGGGACCAAGAGGGACTTAAAACCAAGTGGCACTTCATGAGCACCACCACCACCCATGCTGGGCGTTTCAGGGCCCTGTATTTCACAATCATCAATAGGTACATCAATACGATCTCCAACATTGGTATAATAAGTAATAGCAGAACGTGACAATAAGGGCTTGGTAGCAACAGCATTTGTGCCATCAGATTCAGTATGGGTCACACCCTGACAATGATTCATAAAGGGGTATGGGTGGTGGAATAGTGTAAAGGCACTTAATTTGGGTGTTTTGCGTCGAAAATTCAGACGTATTATCCATTGCGGTGTTGCTGGAGAAGTGCGTCTAACATGGGGAGGTTGCACAATGGACAAAATAATCGAAGGCTAATCTATGTATAGGACGTAGTTAGATTAGGGTCATGAATAATTTGAAAAGAACAGGTGTCATTACGTCTAACACACTCCTCAGAACTATGAGAGGTGGGGGATAGAAGGCCCTGCTTGGCGATATATTGATGATGTTGGAGGCTATTTGTAGAATGTTGGGGGTGAGTGAGATAGCCAAATACGATATTGGTTTTACCCTGCCTGTAAGCTTCGCCAACTACACGATCTATGTCAAGCCATCAATCACATGTTTCGTCATTTGTCAAATGTCAAAACATTATCTCTGTTCCCCTGCATTACTAAATCGTGAGAGTGTTTTCGACTCCTTAAGTATAAACCTTGTGGACTTAAATTTGAATTTTAACCTTCATTTAAAAGTCGTGAACCAGACAACAAATTTTGTGTTGCCGTAGGAACTTCTACAACATTATGCAAAACTAGAGGAAGCCCGTGCTACGCACGGGGCCGGTCATAAATTAAATTTACAGACCGTCTTCACGGCTCCCCTCCCCCCATCCCGCCAACCTTGGACACTGGCTTAGAAACGCTAATTCGCCACTCCGAACTCCCCTTTCCCCACTCCCATTTTCGCCCACCCAACGTTAACCTTTTATCACATATTACGCATCAGACGTCATGCCCCGTGTCCCGTTTGGCCGGAGCTGAGGTGTGAACGCCTTCATCTGCGAATTAAATAAGCCATAGCATCATTTCCAGCTGCCAATTTCATTTTACCCATCAACAATCAACGGTTTGGACGATAGTCTTCAATCCTTAGCACGTGCCCGAGGAATTGTTAGGCACCGTAGCAAAGCCATTACATGTGCACGAAAACAATGAGAAGTGATTGTTGTCCTTCCAGTTTTCCTTTTAGCCGGCCTCCAGAATTATTATGTAGATTATTACTTTCGATAGCACTTCCCCCGACGATCGTATCCGTGTACCCTTAAATCTTCGATTAATACCCCCAACGTATATGCATTGTTACAGGCGAGGCCTATCTGTACTCTAGGACAGTGGTTTTCAACTTATGGCTCGCGAATCCAAATGGGGTCGCGGGCGTCCTCTTGAGGGTCGCGATACATAAGCAGGATTTATCACTTACTTCTTTTTAACGCAGTACCAAAAGAGTTCCAGTTACTCCAAACTAGCAAATTTTCGAATGCTTATACTGGCATTTTTCCTCAGGCTTGGGCAATGAGACGCACACGCACCAACTGTCCTACTTCCACACCGAACGTGATGATTCCAATTCTCTCCCCCCCCCCTTTTTTTCTCGATGTATCAACTTTCCAGGTTGCTGCTGTCAAGCTCCGCGTGTGTCGCTGTTGTAACAGGGAGAAACTTTTTCCACTTCGTCTCCAGTTTTTCACACAGTTCGGGGGTCACAATTTTATTAATCTGCTTAAATGCAGGGTCTTGGACATTCATAAGTGCCACTGATTTGTCTTGGCAGTGTTGGATAGCAATTGCCTCCAAGGCACGGAGGTGTGCCTCTTTGTAGGAGTTGGATTTAAGCATCACTCTCGTTCCTTCCCAGTCAATCTCGTGCCTCGTTCTCAGTCTGTGGATGGCAACTGCGCTTCTTTTGTCTCTCTTAGAGGTGGCTTTCGCGTGCTCATTGACCCTTATGCTAACTTTTCTCTTCGTTTCGCCGACATACCAAGAGGGCAGTCACTACACGGAATCCAATAGACTGCCCCAGATGTAGTGGGCAGCTTTCCCTCATCGTAGATCTGTTTTTCTTCTTCACCATCACTCTCGTCAACATTATCTTCTTCATTCTTCACACTTTCCTCCTCTTTTTCTCCGTCTACCCTTTCTACTTCTCTCGTATTCTTCGTCTTACTCCTGGTCTGGTAATGGTGTTCTACTTGCGTTGCGGCTCGTCCTGTTCTGGTTCATGCTGTTCTGGCTCTGGTGTCCTATTTTCGGGTCGTCCTTCATCTAGGATTTTCTTGCCGAGAAGCTTCCGAATATTCAGGGGATTGCGGAATACACACTGTATTCCTATTTTACCGAGAGCCCTCTTAACCCGCTTACTACTTCCAGGCATGTAGGTCACAACCTCTGTGGGGCTATCTCCAGCGTTTTTCTCATTACTTTCTTTCTGAGGGGGTCCTTCCAAGCTTTCGTTCTTTTTATCGCTTCATTGATAGCCCGAGCGGGGTATCCCATCGCCAAGTATTTTTCTTTCGCTTTTTTGAACCAGCTTTCACCCTCTTTTACCTCCATGATCCTGCTCCTAATTCTCATCATCTTGCCTTTCATTACAGCTAGGAGTTGGGATTTCGGGTGTCCCGAGAAGAACGCTATTCCTCTTTCGTTCTGTGTAGGTTTTTTGTACGGTTTCCACTTCAGTTTTCCATGCACTCCTCTTTGAATCATGGTGTCCAAGAAGGGGAGACTTCCTTCCTGTTCATCCTCGGAGGTGAAGCTCAAATCCGTAGACCAGCCGTTCAAGAACAGGACGAGAAACTAGCTATAAACGCAACGCAAGTAGAACACCATTACCAGACCAGGAGTAAGACGAAGAATACGAGAGAAGTAGAAAGGGTAGACGGAGAAAAAGAGGAGGAAAGTGTGAAGAGTGAAGAAGAGAATGTTGACGAGAGTCATGGTGAAGAACAAAAACAGATCTACGATGAGGGAAAGCTGCCCACTACATCTGGGGCAGTCTATTGGATTCCGTGTAGTGACTGCCCTCTTGGTTATGTCGGCGAAACGAAGAGAAAAGTTAGCATAAGGGTCAATGAGCACGCGAAGCCACCTCTAAGAGAGACAAAAGAAGCGCAGTTGCCATCCACAGACTGAGAACGAGGCACGAGATTGACTGGGAAGGAACGAGAGTGATGCTTATCCAACACTGCCAAGACAAATCAGTGGCACTTATGAATGTCCAAGACCCTGCATTTAAGCAGATTAATAAAATTGTGACCCCCGAACTGTGTGAAAAACTGGAGACGAAGTGGAAAACGTTTCTCCCTGTTACAACAGCGACACACGCGGGGCATGACAGCAGCAACCTGGAAAGTTGAAACATCCAGAAAAAAAAGGGGGGGGGGGGGAGAATTGGAATCATCGCGTTCGGTGTGGAAGTAGTACAGGACAGTTGGTGCGTGTGCGTCTCATTGCCCAAGCCTGAGGAAGAATGCCAGTATAAGCATTCAAAAATTTGCTAGTTTGGAGTAACTAGTACACTTTTGGTACTGCGTTAAAAAGAAGTAAGTGATAATGAACGAAAACCGAAGTAAATCGTCCGTTCCATCGGTATTTGAACATGAGCAGGAAATAAAAATTATTTTATTTTTTTAAATCTTTTAATCTTAACATCTTTTTTCCCCGAAATTTAAACATTAATAAAATTAATTAATTGTAAAGTACTTTTATCTCTTCTAAAATCTAATTCTAATTATAATCTCTCCATTCTAACAACTAATCTTTCAAATCTAAAAACAACTTTGTGCCAGGGAATTCCCCATCTATAAGTGTTAGCGCACTCAACTCAGGTTTAGTCGTACACACGCGGTACATGCGGTAGGTGGCATTGGCTGTAATTAAGGTTAGTTAATAATTATAATGATTATTTATAATAGTGTATTTTGTATAATTCTATAAAATATGAATTGTTTTTTATGAGCAAATGACACTTAGAATGCTTAAAATGCAAAAAAAGCATTGGCTGCCCCGGACCCCGTTGGGGGAGCACACAATGTTCCCCCACACTCCCTAGTTGTGAAACCAACGGCCGAAGCACGGTTTCACTTCCCCTAGCACGGTTTATCCTCATAATGTTGCCCAGAATTTGTTCTGCGCCAAGATGAAAAAAAGGGGCTGGAAGTAAGTCGAGGTAGACTTTATTTACGACTCAACACTTGATGCCTTTCATGGGACATTTAAACATGAGGTGATGCTGGACAAACGTTAAGTCTTCCTTCTACAGGCTGAATGGGAAAAACTCTGCTGACTCACTAGTGACAACTTTGAGTCAGCTAGTTGTATTGAGTCGAATAGCAAGTTGTGGCAGGAAACTCTTCAGTCCAAGGTGAGGTTAGCTCTAATCAAAATGGCGAGATTGGTGGCCTTTTTGCTTCTAAACAGCGGCAACACAGAGTCTCACTGGGCTGAAGAGTGGAGTCAAGAAAAAAAATTAAAAGTTAAAAGTCAGTTCCCATTGTAGGCGATAGATGGAGACAGGGAGTTAGGCAGAAAAGGCTGAAAAGAGCTAACAATACATGAAACAAAAGGCTATGCAATGAGTAAGGAGCAGAAGCTATTGTTAATACAAGTGAGGCGAGAACAATTCCCTGAATTACGACAATAGGAAGGACGGGCCCATAGTTGCGGGTTACATTATTGAAGAAAGATAAACAATCAAACCTTACAGACATGCGATTGTTTATGTCTGACTACACGGACGAACACTAGGCTGTTTCTGTATAAAAGAAAGCAAATGATTTAACCGTATTTTGTCACAACAAAAATGGAAAAACACTTCATAGAGGAAGGGTATGGGGAGTAAAAACACACTTAAATAGGAGTTTGGCAAGATTTCCCTTCCTCATTTTGGCCATAGATGTTCACTGTTCAGTAGTAAACTTAAAAATGGCATCGAAGTTGAAAGGGTTGAAAAATGTATTCAAAACAGGAAAATTAAGGATTAAAATAATAACATGCCCGCACCAATTTTTAAAACCCAAGGCATAAGAACCAATGGAATTTTTGACTAAATTATCGAATTAGCATTACATACAGACTTACAATATAGAACATACCCCTAAGTTGATCTAACAAAATAAGAGGATAATTTCTTTGTACATGTATTATCTAGGTCGGTGGTAGAGATAGATGTCCGCAGCAATGCAAATTTCCTACTGCAGGATAAGAAACAAAATCGGGTATGGTGACAGCATTGCATTTTCAAGCTACTACAACACAGGAAACAGATTTACCTTTCCTTTAAAAAAAATCCTTATGCTTCTTTCTGCTTTAACTACTGTATCTATTCATAAGAAGGATTAGCGGAAGACGATTGCAGCAGCATCAAATATCCAATAATAACAATAACAATAACAGTTGTTACCTACATTTCTGAACACTTCCGGTTTGTTAAATTGTGCATCTGGAATATGCTTCTTAACAAACATCAAAGAGTATAAATAGCCAACTCTTCCGTACAAAAGTTCATCTGCCATGTCGCTTTGGAGATCACTCACAGAAGACTGAAACTTTTCCAATCTGAAATTGCAAATTATCTACATTATTTCAAAGGAATAGCCCATAATGTTAAGAAAGACATCAAAATAGGGTTTACTTGCCTTTTAATCAAACTTTGAGCCTCTACTTCTCGTCCCATCTTATGATACAATACAGCACATATTGCAATTGGTCCTGGATCCCCACACAGAAAGGATAATCGTCGCCCTCTACCACCAAGAGCCTTTTCCACGTACGGTAGTGCTTTTGCAACATATTCTTGGCTATCGTCTGGGTCCAGGACTTGCGATAGGTGTAAATACATGAGAGAAATGCCTAAAAATATTGGTCATGTTACTACCAATACTGAAAATAAAATAAAAAATAAACATAAAAACTAACAAATTATACACAGAATTACGCATAACTGAAATATAATGAATGGCTACAGTGACTGTGTAAGTCACAAAATATAGAATAAATCTAAACAAGCTTTTTATATAAACCACTGAAGTAGCTTCAACTTAAACAACTGTGATGACAGCAGGGCTTTATTATGCTCACTTCTATTACTGAACAATTGTCAGGTTTTAATTTTGCACTGTTTTGTTTGGCATGGTATTATTTGTTGCATTCCGTGGTATATGTAAATGAAGAAATAGAAGGAAAATTGTTAACAAGTGCGTAAGAAAACATATCCAATGAAAGTGTTGAAATAAAGTGAATATTAGCGATGAAACAAACATGTTAGCAGTGGCGTGTACAGACTAGGGTGGGCTCCTGGCACACTATTGCAGGCGGGCCCCGCTGGGGGGGGGGGGCATTGATTATAATTGTGACCCAGAGGCGGGTCTGGGGGGAAACCAGAAGTTGCGATTTTTTTTTTGAGAATCCACATAAAAATTATGCAAAATGCTTAACTTGCGGCCAAATATATTCAGTAATGGTTTTAAGACTTTGCTGTTAAAGTTCCTTGCAATAATTGATGGGTGGGCCGGGGCCCCCAACACAGGTGGGCCCCTGGCACCTGCCAGTCTGACTCTATGGTGTACACACCACTGCATGTTAGTAATGCAGGCCACAAACGACAGTTTAACTCCTCGGCCTCCTGTAGCACTGCCATGCACATTGTCAAGCTGCCTTAATGACTTGATTTCGTGCTGGGATCGAGTTTCACTCCACTTTCCTAATCAACAAGCCTACAGCAACAGCTCTGCACTGGCCATGAAGTCAGCCATTGATGCGACACTCGCATGCAATAATGGGAGAGTTGAAAAAGTGGTGACCGGCGGCCCGTAATGTCGCTTGCTGGACGAGTAATTCCATGCTGGACAATAGACAGATTTGGCAAGTCTATACAGCATGTTGACCATAAAGCTTTTATGGAGCGGTGGTCAGGACATCACCAGAGATGAGAGTCCACATGACCCAACAAGATGAAGAATTGACACTAAACTGCATTCATCAAAACGAAAATACAGAAAGTGTCAGAGGAGAAGGGCAGAAAAGGACGCAAGTTCTGTCTAAGACAAGAGGCTGTCTAGACGTTAAGTTGTGGTGACCCCTATTTGTGTGTATTAAGCACATAACGAAGGGGGGGGGGTTAGAGAAAAGGGTGCAAACCTTTATAATTCATGTGCTGGTTTGTTAAGGCAACAACCGGTTGTGGCACGTGATCGTTGCTGTGCATGTACACAATCTCTCCTTAAAGCATTAAAGGTTTGATTACCAACTCCCTGCCCCTCTCACACACTTAAAGAAACACATGTACTACCAGGGTTGTTACGATTATTATAATCAAGTGATTATAATCACGAACATAAACACTTGATTAAAACTGAAATTCACCTGATTATAATCAGGAGCCAGGTTTGACACAAAACCACTGATACACCGGTACAAAAGAACTTAAACAACCAAAATAAAATACACTGCTGCTGAATCTTCTGCAATTAGGAAAATATGTCTTCTACTTTTTTTTGGATGATCCATACAAAAATACGCAACCGGCTAGAAACAACCAAAGTAGGAAAATTATTGGCAACTTTCAAACCCTTAAATCCTGGAAAAAATAAAGGACTTTGCAACTAGCAACTGCATGCTGACGTGACTGTGTTCATTTAATTGGCTCATCTGTGAGGAATGTACTAGTGGGACACTACAACTACACGAACTTTACTTAGCAATATTCCTGTAGGCTAATACCAGTTGCGGTGTGCATGTTAAAGGGCAATTACATCCATGCTTTACTTTTGGATCATTTACACAATAACTAAACACAAGAATTGCGGTAAGAATACGTTACGTACGTCCGATACAACAATTTAATTATTGCATCACCAAAACACGA
>JAHWFP010173877.1:16003-43728 GCA_023313725.1 Lithobius niger | reverse complement strand
CGATCCTTTCCGCGGATCTGAAGAAGATCCGCTGAAAGGATAGAAAATTCGCCGACGTGCAAAACCAGTTGAGTGAGTTAAACCTTTAATACTTAAACATTATGAGTTACAGTTCCCGTTACGAGGTTGAATTCCACGCCGAGGAAAGTGAAGATCTGGGAAGGGGTGAGTCTTGATTTCTTCCAATTGATGCCGAGGCCCAGGCTGTGAAGAAGGTTGATAGTGAACTTCATGTTGTGAATAAGTTGCTGGTGATCCAGGTTGTTGAGAAGCCAATCGTCGAGAAAAGCGTTTGCGGTGATCTGATGGCGGTGGAGGTGACCCAGAACAGGTTTCAGAATCAGGGTGAAGATCCTGGGTGCGGCATTTAAGCCGAAGGGAAGGGTTTGAAATTCGTATATCTTGTCGAGGTACATGAAACGAAAGTAATGGAGGAAAGCCGGATGTAAGGGGACGTGGAGGTAGGCATCTTCTAGATCGATGGAGATGGTCCATTCTTTGGGCTTGAGTGAAAGGCGGATGGAGTCCAAGGTTTCCATCTTGAAGTGATCGTTGAGCATGTAATGGTTCAGAGGTTTTAAATTGAAAATCATTCTTTCGCCGCCAGATTTCTTTGGTCGAAGGAAGATCGAGCTGTAGAACCCTGGTTTGGAGTGATCCGGGCAGTGTCGAATTGCTTCCTTCTCGAGGAGTTTTGCTACTTCGGATGTCAGGGTCAGAGAGAGTTGTGTTGCAAATTCCCATGGAAGTGTTGCTTGAAGAAGTGGTTTTGTCCTGAAGGAGGGTTGAAAGCCAAGGGAGACGATCGAGAGGATTGTAATGTCGGACGTGATTCGTTCCCAGGCCGGTAGGTAAAATTTTAGACGTCCTCCCACTGGTCTGTTGTGAAGGTAGTCATTGACGATGGCGAGACCTACTTCTGGTGGAAGAGATGGAGTACCTACTGCGGTTGTCGGGGGTTGCACTGCGGTGGTTTTTGTTGGTGTTGTCGTGGTTGATTCCTCGAAAGGATTGGTTGTTCTTTCGTGGTGGGAGGGAGGTGTTACTCTGGGATGAATCATTCGATTTCTTGGGTTGAGCATTGGGTAAAGGTTGGGGTAATCCGAGGTGGTGTGGTTTCCGAAAGTGTTGATCGGTGTTTCGTTTGGGGTTTGGCTTAGGTTTCTTAGAAATGTCTAGGTGGGGAGCCAGGGTGGGCATGAGGCCCCTGAACGCCCCTGAACAAGGCGTCGGACTCGTGGAGAGGTAAGTTGTGCAGAATGTGTTTGGTTGAAGCGTTAAGGTTGGAAGTAGTTCCAAGAGCAATGTCACGAAGTAGAAGGCTAGAGTTAAGAAGTGCTTTCATGAACCAGTTGAAGCTGTGAAAAGTGGCGAAAGACATCTTCTTGAAAAGTTTGGAAATGAGAAAGTGTAATTATTTGATGTTACTCTTACTTGATTCCCAAGTTAATCTTTCGCAGAGGGCGTTAATGGCAGTTCCGAGGACATCGGCCTGAGATGCCGCGCGTAGGCCTAGTCGTAGGATTCTATCGTTTTCTTTCAGGACTCATGTTGGAACGTCGGCCCGTCTGGGAATAAAAAGTGCTGTTCCGAAGTCCATTTTTGCTTCGGAGGCGAGGAATTCCGACTGACGATAGGTTTCGAATTGTCGAGGGTTGGCGGCCCCATCTCCGGTGGCGTGGAAAAGCCAGATTCCACGGCCGTGACGAGGAGGAGGGGGATCTTTGTCTAATTCAAGGGGTTCCCCTTTTCCCAGGAGAGAGCCACCAGTGCGTAGCAAGGTCGTGAGTAGTGTCGTGGATTGGCCAATCTTTGCCTTTTCAACGTTGTTCCCTTCGCGAAGGCCGAAGCCAAAACCAGTGGAAAAGCCTCGATTTTTGTTTGGTGTGGCAGTGGGCTCCGGCTTGTAGAGGTAGTTGTCGGGGACGATGGCTTCGACTGCTTTAAGGAGTTCAAAAAGCGGGATGGCAGTAGGGTCGACGTCGTTTTGAAGGGAGTCTTCGTAAGGGTAGAGTGGCTCACGTTCGAAGTTGACCTGATGTGACGTGTGGCGACGTGCGTTGAGAGTTGATGCCGAGTCGAGACCGTCATCGGGGTGAACGATGTTGAGGAGGCGTTGAAGATCAATCGATTTTGAAGTGGAGCGATGTTTCTTTCTAGCCGAGGGTGTAGGTGCAGGCTGCTTTCGTTTGTGGGAGTCATTGTCGGAAGAGGCGACCCAATCACGAACAAGAGAGGTATCATGTGTTGAGGTAGGGGGACCTTGAGTGTTCGGCTTATCTTTATAGGAGAAATCCTTGATGGCTTTGTCGATGAGGCGATGGATTTCATGGGGTGGAAGATCGTTGGGTTGATGTGTGGATGATGAAGGGTCTATCGGCAGGTTAGTTGAATCTTTGACAGGTGAAACGTAAGCAGAGGATGAGGAGCTGGGCGAAAGTTGTTGTTGACCACAGGGAATCAATGAGGCAGTTGAATGCTGAAGCGTCGCCGAAGTCGATGGCCGAGTTGGGGAGGGAAGGACGACAATGCTTGGGTTTTCAGGTGGCGGGCTTGCAGATGGAGCGGCGGCCATCTTGGACGAAAGTGGCGAAAGTGGCGAAAGTAGTGAAAGCGACGAAAGCTGCGAAGGTGATGAAAGTAGTGAAAGCGACGAAAGCGGCGAAGGTGATGAAGTGAAGCAGGGCTTTCGGTCTTTCGTCTTCGAAAGATGTATAGTTGAGTCGGTATTCGATGAAAGTCTTGGTTGTCGATGTTGTCTTCAGGGCACTTTCGATGAAGGATCTTCGGCACTTTCAATCGGGCAATGATCTAGAGGCGAAAGTCTTGCTGGGAAGTCTTCGAGAGCGATCCGTCTGCGACGAGAGCTTGAGGAAAAGAGATGGCTGCCACGGGCAAACCGTCTGCTTTTATAGGAGGGCCACGCATGGTGACGCATGCGCGGTAGGGTTGCGCACTGGACGTATCTAGAGAGCGAAAAAACCTCAAGTCTTATAGAGCACTCAGGAACTGAATGCAATTAAATTTACAGGTAGTAGAAATTTTCGACCGACGAGTAGAAACAAAAATTTGGTTTTATGAACTAACGGCTTCAATTTACCTGCCGTCCCAGTGTAAACAGATGTATCGCCCCAATCAATAGCTGATGGCAACTTATCCTCTTGAAGGGCAAGAAGTTTGTGAACATTGGACAGTATAGTCTTCCTCCACGTACTGGTAGACTGAAAACCAAAAATAAATTCATCTTTAGCCTACATTAAGCGTCTAAAGCCTCTGACACTATGACAATTGTTGAATATCTAAAAGTGTGGATTTATTTAAAAACTACCGAAACTATTCATACAACAGAAAATTGTGAAATACAACAACGTAGTCTATGTCAACTAGCCTACCTTGTAATGAATACCATTTCCCAATGATTTCGCATCATTTTCATTCATTCAGCACTAATATTTCTTTTTATATTTGGTTGAGGTTGGATGGGTGGTGTTGTTGCCAAGATAAAATTACAGTTTCGAACAATATATAGCATTAAACTGGATCTTTATTTCTATCTATTTTGGCAACGATTTTGAATATAAAAAAAATCACCACATTTAAGAACTAGGCTAAAATCTACCACCAAAAAAATGATGAACAAAATTTTTTAACAGTAAAATTTTGTTTTTGTTCCTCTAAAATACTTGCTTTCCCTTTTACTTCTCTGGATAATACACTCTCAATATCCGGTATAACCAATGGACGCCCCTTGAGCACTTCCCTGCTCCTCTCAGTCTCACTCAGGACGTGCCAGTTTCGTACGCTTGGCCAGTTTTGGCAAGAAAGGGAATCACCAAGAGTTGGAGCTGGGCAGGAGGGAGGTTTTGCAAAAGTTAAGGGAACAAAATGCCCAAAATACCAGGTACAGCAATTGCCTTTATGAAACCAAACCTGATTTTTAGCATTCTCCTTCTTTTGCTGTGCAATCTAGAGATTAAAGTTCTTGGACCGTATGGTGTCGCTACCCACTGCGCATGTGCAGCCTCCGCTATATAAACGCAGACGAAGGTCGAGTCTTCATCTTTCGTTCCTCTAAGTGCCCCAGTGGCGACACAGAGCGAAGGAGGGCAAAAGATAGGTAATGTACATTTTCATGAAGGCAATACGAACTAAAATCAACCAGCTGTACCTGGTATTTTGGGCTCTCTACTTACCGTGAAAATATCCATTACCTTATTTTTAGCATTCCACAGCCCCTGAAGGCAGAAAGGGGTGACTATGTCGCAGATAATCTGGCACAGACGCAGACTAAAGTGCCGTTTTGACCAAATTTCTGCCGTTTCGTAAATTTTTGACAGATTTGGACACTCCAATACACCATTTTAACCGTCTCGAAGAGGCCTTTCCGTTGGTGGAAGAGCCAGATCAATGGGATAAAGCAGTGAAAAGTTATTCAGTAAAAAAAACAAAAAATATGTGGTAACCATACGGAAAAAAAACCGGATTAGCTGCAGATAATTTGTTCCCGACAATTGCAGACAGTGGCAGAAAATTCTGCTTCTGGGCGGCACAGACCTCGTCAAGGGCGGCGGATGCCACTTGACGGAGCCCCTAGGGTAGCACACTGGTCCCCCAGAAAGACAAGTCTTTGTGAACGATCGAAGTTTCTGTAGAAGGATGGAGATCATGTCGCTTAAGGGGGTTAAAGTATTCTCTTGGTAGCCACGAAGGGACCGATGCATACAAGCCATACGCCTGGGCCGACATATTTCGTAGGTAGTGAGGTGTAGGTAGTGAGGTCACAATCGGATGTCTCCAGGAAGCAGCTTCCATGATGTCAGTAATGGGAACATTACTGTGGTGGGCCCGAGAAGTTCATGGGCAGTAACTCTAATTCCTTGGTCGGTGCAGTCAATGCCGAGAGCTTTGTAGGCGCCCACAATTGCAGTCTTAATCCAGGTAGCGACCACTCGTCGATGCAAAGGTAGTAGCAAAGTTGACTCCGAAATCCAGTTTTTGAGCCCCGACACTTTGACCGATTTTCCGTAACTTCCGTAATGCTACGAGTCGATGCAACAGTCCTTGTGTGAAGTCTCTGTTTAAGACGAGCTGGAGCTTGTCTTGATGTGGGAGTATCCAGTCGTCCAGGTAGACATCGGCACGCACCTCGTGCGGATGAAGGAAAGCCAGGACTGTTTTTAAGACCACCGTGAATACTCTTGGTGTTGCATTGAGAACAAACGGGTGGAGGAATTCGTTCACTGTCCCCTGTCGTGTATGAAATGGAAAAGGTGGCAGACCGAAATGTGAAGCGGAATATGAAGGTAGACGTCTGCAAGGTCTATGGCGACTGCCCAGTCGCCAGGAAGAAGTGACTGTCGTATGGTTTCGACGGTCGCTATTTGAAAGTTGGGATGTTTTATGAACCAGTTTAACGGTCGGGGGTTGAAAATAAAATGAAGATCGCACGTCTTCTTGGGGCAAAGAAAAATACTGCTGTAGAATCCTGGTTGCACCGAATTGGGCATATACATGCTTACATGTTTTGCTAAGAGAACCGTGATTTTGGTTGTGAGGGTCTGTTGGCAGTGTCCCCTCTAACCAAGATGGGAACCGGAGTGGAGGCGACTGGTAAAAGGAAGGGAGAAAACATTGGGAAATGATAGAGAGGACCGTTTCGTCGGTCGTGATCTTTTGCCAGGCCGGGAGGAAGAACCGAAGACGGCCGCCTACTGGTGCTAGCAAGGGGTAATTGTCAACGAGAGGACCTGGGCCCAGGGCTCGAAATGAGCGGTATCGCATCACAATTTACACCACAAATTTAAATTTTAGCGATGCAAAATTAAATAATGTATCGCAGCTTAGCGACGCAACTGTATTAAACGATACAACATAACAGCGTAGTTATGATCGTGTTGGCTGACATGCAGATGCTAATCCATCCTACTTTATAGGCAGGCCAAAACGTCACACATACATTCTGGGAAATCATTGGTGCAACCATCACCTTCGGTATTTAGTTGGTGACGGTCTCGTTTCAGACACTGGTCAGAATAGTCTTAACGTGAATCGGATGCCATAGTCTTGACGAAGCATCCGTGTGTGTAGCAAAGTAAAAATGAAACAAAAATGGCTATTGTTTCAAATAAAGTAAACTTTTTGTATTGTTTTTTACTAAATAAATTATTCTTTAAAAGTTGCTAATCATTTTTTCGTGACTGCTACGCAAATTTGTGTTTTGTATCGCATTCTACTATGCAATTTTTCTAAGACAATTAGAGCCCTATGGGCCACTGGTGTGGTCCGGGGGAGCTGTGGTGGCCGCGGCAGTCTGATGTCGAACTGTGACCGCAGCTGCTTCCATGTCCCTTGTTCGGAAAGGGCGACTGAACACGGCGTGGTGGGGAGGCAGGGCGAGGTAACTAAGGGGGTAGAGGTATAACCCAGTCGTCCTTTGATTAGGTGAACACCGGAGGACCGACCAGTTGTTGTCTTCGAGGGCCTTTAGCCTTGTATGGCTTTGGTTTCTGTGCGATGTCCAGGTGGGTGGCGAGTTTCGGAATGAGCCCCTGAAAGAGAGTGTCAGCCGCATGAATTGGTTGATTCCGAAGGACATGTCTAGTGGACTCATGAAGGTTGGGGACAGTATTGAGGACCACGTCGCAAAGCAAGAGCGTATAATTGAAGAGGGCCCGTGTCAGCCAGTTCATGATGTGGAAGGTAGCAAAGCAGGCTTTGCGAAACACCTGGCAGACCAAGGGTGGTATGTCCTTGGTTTCGTCTGGAGGTGGATCCATGGAAAGTTTTTCGCACAACGCATTGGCGGCCGTATTCAAGACGTCAGCTTGAGAGGCAGCTCGCAGGCATAGATACAGGAGACGGTCGCTCTCGCGTAGGACAGAGGTGGGGACCGAGACTCGACGAGGAAGGTATAAGGACGTACCGAAGTTCAACTTGATGCCCACGGCGAGGAATTCCGACTGGCGGTAGATGTCGAAATTGCGTGGATTGGCCGCCCCATCACCGGAAGGGCGAAAGGAAAATGATTCACGACCGGCACGTGGTGGTTGCGGATCTTTGTCCAGTCCCAGCAGTGAGCCGTTGCCGAAAATGAGTCCGCCTGTGTGAAGCAGTGGTGAGAAGTAGGGATACACCGAATATTCGGTAATTATTCGGTATTCGGCCTATTCGGCCAAAAATTCAAGTATTCGGTATTCAGCCGAATACTGATTTTGGCCGAATAGTGCTATTCGGTATTCGGCCGAATACTGATTTTGGCCGAATAGTGATATTCGGTATTCGGCCGAATAGTGATATTCGGTTTTCGGCCGAATAGTGTTAAGATTTGTTGGTATTCGGCCGAATATTTTTTAGTATAAATTTATGTAATTGAGTGAATGTAAGAACCTTTAGCTAAGCATTTAGTTTTTGGTTTGTTAGGAACTGTCTTCTGACATTTATAAAAGAAGGAAATAATGATCAAATATGTTTAAGTTACAGGTATTCGGTCAAATATTCGGCCGAATAATTCGGTATTCAGCCTATTCGGCCATTATTCGGCACAGAACCGAATAATTCGGTATTCGGTAGTTTAACTATTCGATTGTATATTCGGTATTCGGTAAGTTGAGTATTCGGTTATATATTCGGTATTTGGTATTCAGCAACTTAAGTACTCGGTTGTATATTCGGTATTCGGCAAATTTTGTATTAGGTGCATCTCTAGTGAGAAGAGTAGTAGATTGTCCGAGAACTGGGTTCTGACGAGGAAGCTGGTCGCGGAGACCGAAGCCAAGTCCCGTAGAGAGACCTCGGCTTTTGCAAGGTTCGGCTTGAGGTGAGGGCTTGTACAGGAAGCAGTCTGGTATGATATCTACAACGGCTTTCATGAGGTCTGGAAGAGGGATATCGGAAGGATCAGGGTCGACTGGTTGGTCGAAGAGAGCATGTCGTGACATTGCATCAGAATGGTCAGTCGGTAAGAGAAGCTGGTCGTTATCGACCGATTCAGAAGCATCCGTTTCGAATGAAGGCAATGCATTATGAGGCCGAGGGACTCGAGAACGGGAAGGCAGATCTCACTGACGGGAGGGACCGGGAACGTCAGCTGTTGACTGATGTATCTTCTTAGCTGTCGATGCTACCCAGTCGTCCGTGAAGCGGCTGGGGTCAGGGGCGACTGGAGACACCGGTCGCTTACAGCCAACAGACCGAATCACCGAATCCATAAGCTCGTGAACCTTTCCCTTGAGGTTCATTGCCGATGTCTACTGGCACTGAGTGGGAAAAAGTGGATCTGCGAGACGACCGTGACGACAAGTCGATGGAAAAATCAACCGATAGGACCGGTCGCCTGCGTCTAGCACGGTGGGTCTTGACCTACAGCTTAAGGCGGGAATATACCTCCTTGGCCCGAAAAATTTCTTCCTGAAGGGACCGAAGATCCAAAGTCGAATTAGACTGACCACAAGGGTCGGGGAGGTGGTGGTACTGTTGACAGCTGGGCCAGTGGCAACCAAAGGATTGGATTGCGATGGTCCAAACGGGACCGCATGCGACTGGAAGGCCATTTGAGGCGACTGGGAACCAGAAGCGGCGAGCGCCGAAAATTCTGGCAAAGGTGGGTCATCAGGAATGACGACCACAGGAGAGGAGGAGGAGGACGCCATCCGTGGAAGAGGGTCCCGAAGGGTTTCCTTGGCACGCGGCATAGGGCGACAGAGGAGTAACAAGTTCCAAACGAAGAACGCGCAGAGAGCAGGTCAGAATCTAGAGAAGGAACAATGAAGTATCGACCTTCGTCTGCGTTTATATAGCGGAGGCTGCGCATGCGCAGTGGGTAGCGACGCCGGACGGTCTAAGAACTTTAATCTCTAGATTGCACAGCAAAAGAAGGAGAATGCTAAAAATCAGGTAATGGAAATATTTTCATGGCACACAGAAACAAATTTTACTGTAAAAAAATGTATGTCTTTTATCCTTCCCAAACATCCTTTCCCTTTCAGCTGAATTTGTCCCAACAGAGTTAGGTATAACGCATCACCCTCGACCAGCAGTCAAAAAGACCTCAAAACTTACACCTATCTAGACACACGCTAGTGTGTCATGCCAAGTTAGGCAACAAACATCACATCAATTCAATTGTCAAGGATGTAAACTATTGTAACGCAATGCCACAGCGTGTCTAATATCCTGAAGCATAGTTTGGCATATTTCAGGTCCTTGGGTAAGAAGCCAATTTTTCCGGTGGGGGGAATCAAAATTGGTTTCTATTGCTTAAAACGAAAATATACATTACCTGCAAATTCTTGCATTCAGTACCTGCAATTTTTTCTCTCCCTTGAGGTTTTTTTTCTCTGTCATGATATGTAGCCAGCTGCGTAACCAAACTACGCATGCGCCATGTGCAGCCCTCCTATAAAAGCTTTCGAACAAGGCGGTCTGCCATCTTTTTTTCTGAAGATCTGTTATGGTGGTGACTCAAGAGGGGAGGAAGGGTGACAGGTACTGTATATTTTCGTTTTAGGCAAAAGAAACCAAATTTGACCCCCCTCCCCTACAAAATTGGGCGTTCTATGTGGCGTTTCGAAAATATCTACTACGTGTAATTCTTGCTTTTACAGATGGCCTCGTCATTTATGGTGGTGGGCACCACATGCAGGGTTACCCTGGGCTACAAGCTGGGTTCCCCAAAAAATTCAACACACTTCACACTTTATTGATAAAACAGAAACAGTATTTTGGTTCTCTTTCGTAAAATTTGGTGGCCCTGAAAAGGGCCGTTTGTTTAGAGACAAAGTCTTCATGGGGGTAGTCTTCGTTTCTGTTATTGAGTGCTTAAGGTGGTTGGATGACACATCTGGCTGCAAAGATGGCTCCCAGATGATGTAGTCTGTTTTCCTGCCTTAACATATCCCTGAAGTAGTGGCTTGTGAAGACGGTCTGACTTCTCCAGGAGGCAGCATGTAGGATTTCAGAGACGAAGACTTGAGTGTGAAATGCCCATGACAAGGAAAGCGCCCCAAGTTCGTGTGCCGTGACCTTGATGTTGTTGTCTGTACAGTTGATGTAGGCCTTATGTGTGACGGCTCTTCGTAGGCCTTGTGTGTGACGACTTTGACCCATTGCTGTTGAGGTGACATTGACACCTTTTTTGAAGGGAAGAAAAAGTTGAATGCGGCCTCTTCGACATTTGCCGTCTGTAGTTTTTTAATGTAGTAACGGAAAGCTCGAACTGGACAGAGTGCTCTTTCGGGTTCATCGCCAATAATGTTTGTGAGCGCTGGAATGATGATTGGCTTTGAAGTTTCTGAATGTCTTTGCATCTTGGAACGAAAGTCTGGATGAGGCCAAAGGTGGGTGAATTTGTAGTTGTCAAAGAAGAAGTAGTAGGCAGGATTGCTGGAAAGTACTTGCATCTCGCTGCAGCGTAGGCTTGCTACCAGGGATATGAGGAAAACTGTCTTGCAAGTTAGATGGTTGATGTGACATGTTTGCATTGGTTCGTATGGTTCGTTCATGAAGGCATCCAAGATGATGGAGATATCTCAGAATGGAAAAATGTGGTGGATGTAGGGCCGTTCGACTTAAAAGGATTTTAGTAGGGTGGAGATGCAAAAGTCTTCCAAGAGATGAGCATTGCCAGCGGCTTTGAAGACAGAGTTTAAAGCAAAACAACAGACTAGGATTATTGAGCCTTCGAGTCCATCTGTGAAGAGGTCGTTAAAGCAGATTAGAAGCTCAAGCAGAAGGAGATGGATTGGATTAATCTTCCTTCTGTTGCACCAATGAAACCATCGTTTCAATGACTGTCGTAGTTTTGTTGGTTGGTTGAGTCTTGGATGGCTTTGCTTGCAATTCTGGTGGCTTGTTCTTCTAGAATGCCTGCCTCTTTAATGAGTCAATGATAGTAGCCACCCGTGCAGGTGCAGGATGTTGGGGTTTAGGGGAAAGTTTGGTTCCCTTCGTTGAGAGAGGAAACCGGTAATTTTGGGAGGCTTCTTGGATGGTCTATTAGAAGGCTTAGGAAAAGGGGAAACCAATGAGCTGCCGGCCAATTCGGAGCAATGTGGAGAAAATAGCCCTGAGTGTGTTCGATTTTCTGAAGGCAGAATAGATGATTGGCAGGATCTTCAATGGCGGGAATAGGTAGACGAAGAGGTTCTTCCGTGGCCCATGCTTGATCGTCTGGGATTGGGATGATGAATTGGGGAAGTCTGGCATTGTGCCTCGTGGCGAATAAGTCGATCATTGGAGTACCCACATGTGATGAAGAGATATTCGCAGATTGATTTCTTTAGACTCCATTCTCCTGATGGAGGTGTGCTGCGGGAAAGGGCATCTGCAATGACATTCCGGTTGCCGGGGATGTGCAGTAGGACACATCAGGTTCTACCTTCTTTCCGAGTGTATGCCACGGCTGTTGTGTTGTAAATGACAGAGTGCGTTGTACATTGCTCTTAATTGTTGCACGCTGTGTTACTTCGTGTTAGGAGGTCAGGTTCCCGAGATCTCGTGATGGTTGATGTGGGCTCTCCAGACCCTTCCAGGGATGCGACTGTCAGGAGGTAAAGATCAGGGAAAGGTCGTGGAGGGAACGGCTTGTGATAGATTGTGAGCGTCTGACCACCATGAGAAGCTTTCCCATGGAAAGTGGTTGTCTGTCGGTTTGATGGTGTTCTTGGGTGGTTGAAGTAAGCCCGAAGGGAAGGCATAGGAATTTGAAAACTTTGTTCATGTACATAAAAAGAAAGAGGTGGAGGACTGAAGGATGGAGAGGGACGTGGAGGTAAGCGTCTTCGAGGTCGATAGAGATGGACCATTTGTTGGGTTTGTGTCTGACGTATGGATTCTAGGGTTTCCATTTTGAAATGGTGATTTTTCATGAAGCGGCTGAGAGGCTTGAGATTGAAAATTAATCTTTTGCATCCTGATTTCTTTGGTCTGAGAAAGATGAAGCTGTAGAAACCTGGTTTGCGGGGGTTGGGATATTGACGGACTGCGCCTTTGGTAAGTAGATCGTCGATTTTTTGGGAAAGAGCAGGAGAGGGTGTTGGTGTGAATTCCCAAGGAGGGAGGAAGCGAGAGGTGATTTCCGTAGGAATTTTGGTCGAAAGCCGTGAGAGATGATCGAGAGTATTGCCGGATCGGAGGTGATTTCTTTCTAATCAGGGATAAAGTGATGAATACATCTGCCGACTGGGATCGAGTGGATGGCGTCACTGGCTTTTGCAAGACCTACTTCTGTTGCCTGGTGATGAGATCTGCTGTGGCGGTCGTGAGTTGAGCTGTGTTTGCTGTTGTTTCCCTTCCTCTAGATGGTTTGATTGTTCCGAAATGGATGATTGTTGCCTTGTTGTGAACGGGGTGGAGTGGTCCCGAGCTGTAACTGGAGCTGGGTTGGTTTGAGAGAGGCTTGGTGTTACACATGGATTTTTGGCCTTGAGTGTTGTTCTTCAAGATGGGTGGTTTATTGAAAGGCTGGTTTATTTGCGGTCTGGGTGCTTGAGGTTTTGGTTTCCAAAATATGTCTAAATGAGGAGCCAAAGAAGGAATTAAGCCTCTGAACAGGGTGTCGTACTCATGAAGGGACTGGTTCCTAAGAATGTGTCTCGTGAAGTGGTTCAAGTACGGTACGGTGCTTAAGGCAATGTCATGAAGGAGCAAACATGAATTGAAGTGGGCCTTGGCGAACCAGTTGAAGGAGTGGTAAGTAGCGAATGAGGCTTTCTTGAAGAGTTCCGTGATGAGAAAGTAGAGGTGTTTAGCTTCACGACGGCTAGATTCTGTGGCTAGTCTTTCGCAGAGGGTGCTGATTACAGTGCTGAGGATGTCCGCTTGAGATGAAGCACGAGGACTTAACATAAGGATTTTGTCATTTTCTGAGGATGGTAGTGGGAATTTCGGATTTTTTGGAAAGCGGTGCAGAAGTCCGGCATTGCTTCAGAAGTGAGGAACTTGGATTGCTGATAAGTGACGAAATGTCAGGGATTGACAGCGCCATCGCTGATGAAACGAAAGAACCAGTGCTCTCGGCCGAGTCTGGGTGGTGGGGTTTCCTTGTCAAGTTTGAGGGGTTCGCCTTTGCCCAGGAGAGCCCCACCATTGCGGACAGGGTCGTGAGAAGGGTGGTTGACTGGCCAATTTTTCCACGTTTCCTTTTATATCTGGGTCGAAGTCGAAGCCAGTGACTAGACCTCTGATTTTGGTGAGTTCAGAACCAGGAGGGCAGGTTTATAGAGGAAGCTGTCCGGAATTATGCCTTTGACGGTCTTGAGCAGGTTGTAGAGGAGCATGGCGGTTGGATCGTTGTCCGCTTGAAGAGAATCAACTAGGGGGTCCTGTGGTTTGAAGTTGACGTGTTGAGCAGATTCGTTGCCGAAGTGGTGCTATTGTTCTAAAGCTGAGGCCAAATCCAGATCATAGTCATCGGGCGATAGAGCTAAGGACGGGATACTTGACCGTGAGAGTGGTGCAGAGGGCTGGCGAAAACTGTCGATCGTTTCAGTGGGAATAGGGTTGGGTCAATTCTTCGTTTCAGAAGAGGAGTTTGGAGTCGAATGTTTCCTCTTGCGGCTGGAATTGTTGTTGGATGAAGTTATCCATTCGTGAGTGTAAGATCTACTATGAGACGAAGACGGGGTTGCCGAAGCAGATGGCTTGGCTTTGTAGTTGAAATCTTGTGTGGCACGATCCATCAAGGCATGGATGTCTTTCGCCGAAAGTTGACGGCTTTCAGAGGCGTGAAGAGATGCAATGGTCGAAGGCCGTGACGAGAGCGATGAGAGGTCAAGCGGACAGTCGGCAGGGCCTTGAGTCAGAAGAATGCTGCTTTGTCTTGCGCTTTCGGGCTGCAGGTGAAGGGGGCAGTTGGCCGCATTGAAGAAGCGATGCTGAAGTCTGAGCGCAGGTCGATGGTAATAGAGAAGATGAAGGGAGTCGTGGAGGAGATGGAGACGGGCAAACCATGACGTCAGGGTCGACAGGTGGAGGGCTGGCTGGAGGTGACAAGGTTTTTGGACCAAGATCCGATGAGTCTTTAGGGCAAGCCATGAAAGAAGCTTGATTTCCCGGTCTTTCGTGGAGGATCTTTCATCTTTCGGGGTTTTCGGGTCGAAGGGACACTTGATCAAGATGGTGAACCGATGAAAGGAAGCTTTCGGACCTTGGATCGTTCTGTCTTTCGGCGAAGGATGAGCAGTTAGCGGGAAAGAAAATGGAGCGACCATCTGGGACGGAAGCCTGAGGAAAAGAGATGGCCGAAAGCTTTTATAGAAGAGCTGCGCATAGCGCATGCGCAGTGGGTCACGCAGCTGGTTACATATCACGACAGAGGAAAAAATCTCAAGGGACAGAAAGCATTGCAGGAACTGAATGCAAGAATTTACAGGTAGCGGATATTTTCGAAACGACATATAGAAATAATAATGTGGCACAAAGGCTTAAAATTGTGTTAAAATCGAGCGCAATGACCCACCCGACAAAAATTAACTGAAGTAGAAATGTGAGCTAAGTAGCTTTCAATGCAAAATCTGGCCCTGAAAAACGTTGCAAATGTGTGCAAAGGCTAGCTACTAGGTAATTCTTTTAGTCCGCTGATCCCCATGTTAAATCCCATAGGATAATTATTCGCCGATACCAAGTTAGAGGGCAGACTTCCAGCTATGAAAATGGACAAATAGCTGCAGTACGATACGAACCGCATAGCCTACCTTTTCTGGTTGTGACGGGAATGGTGTAAGACGGCGCGTAAGTACGAAAGTGTTGTTATAACCATGGTTAGTATTGGTGGCATCGTGCCTCGTTGGAAGGTAGTCTGGGCTCAGACGATGTCTCACTACGTTCAACTAATCAAACAAGCGAGGCGAATACCAAGGTTAGGCTTCCCATCGGTCAAGCTTCCCTGTCAGGCAGAAACAGCGTCTGAACCCTGACTAGAGCCTTCTCCACATAGAAGACAATTTTGTGCGAAGTGGTGCATTTCTAAGTGCCTACAAGGCCAAAATTGCTTTAATCATATGGTTGGTGTTGTGTTTATCGATCGATTTTGACGTCTTTGGTACACCATCCTGCAACACAATGCAGCCGCAAGCAACCAGTCTGGTTAGGGATTAACTGGATGGCCGAAGTTCAGACAATGACACACTGTATACTGACATGTGTATCAAAACACAAGCTAGTGTTTCACGACAAATCTAAATTTGCCAAAGAAATTGTGTCCACGTCCAATTCACGTAAAATAAACAAATTGTCAAAATAAAACCAAAAACTGGTAAAGGGTACACCAAGTTGAGAATGGTTCGGCCTCTCAAAGGAGTGATATGAAATTAAAATATTGGTCAAATGGCCACTCCAGCTATTGTTGACGTGGCACATTTTTACACATCTGCAGACTAGTTGAGTCCAATACACAACTAAACAAATAAGAAGTGATAGGCTATCATACCAAAAACCAAAACTGGCAAAAGGGGCAGTCAAGTTCAGAATGGTTGAGCTCTTCGAAGGATTGATATCAACACATCAAAACATTCGCCAAATTAATCACACCGAATACTTTGGACGTTAAAGGGCAATTACATCCAATTTAACATGCATGTTTTACTTTTGGGTCATTTACACAATAACAAAACACAAGAATTGCGGTAAGAATACGTTACATACGTCCGATACAACAATTTAATTATTGCATTACCAAAACATGATACGGAGACCGCCATCGTTTTGCTGGAACGCGCAGAAATTAACGCCGACAGATGTCACTTTTCGATTTCGACTCGCCGCCGTTTGAGATAGCTCTATTGGCTGTGAGGGCTCAAGCTTCCGACGACCTTAGCTGGCCACTACAACTGTCGGGCTCTCACATGACAAGAAGGAGGTGTTAGCTTTTTCTATAGCCAAATAATCCCATTTAGTGTGGGAGCCCACAGAGATTTGTATTACATCTCGAGTACAAACGTTTCAAGTGCGAGAAAGTGTTGTTAGTCTATAGGAGATTCACTAACAGCGATTCTTAAGTTTCCAAATTGTTGCGTAATGTAGGGGGAAGAGAGGGGTCAGCAAAGTAACCCCCAAAATCGGTTTTTTATTACATTTTAGAGTACATCATCTAGGCTAGTGCCAAAACATTCTTTTCCGTTCTGTAATTAAAGAATTCAGATTCTTTAGTGGCGCAATTTGGTGCGAAAGCCATTTAAGAGCGCCCCCTTTGGGGTGCTCCGGTGACGTTTTAATCCCATCTTGAGTACACCACCCTTAATTTACGCCAAAGCTCCTTCTTTCAATTGATTGTTATAAGGTTTTTCGTGTTCAAAGTGCTCTTGCAAGCCCTATAATAGCCCTAAATCGACGTGCTTAAGCTTTTTGAAATGTGGCGACCTATTCCTTCCATCAATTCTAATTGAAAATGTTTAACTTAGATAGGGACTGTCCTACGCTCATTTAAAGAAGAAGAGATAATGGCGTAGCGGCGAAAGCATATGTTGATTTTAGAATTCAGAGCGCTGTAGTGAGTCCTCTAATGGCCCTAAATGGACATGTTTAGGTTTTTCTGAAAGATGGGGATCGATTATTTACGTCAATCTTAATAGAAGCTGTTTAATTTACAATGGGACTATCCTACGCACATTTAAAGATGAGGAAATAATGGCGTAGCAGTGAAAACTTGTGTTGATTTTCGAATTCAAAGTGCTGTTGTGAACCCTCTACTAGCCTGGAATGGGCATGCTTAGGCTTTTCTGAAATGTAGGGAGGGATCTATTCTTTACATCAGTCCTAACCGAAATTGTTTCACTTACATAAGGACCGTCCTATACCCATTTGTGTAGTGGCTAGTTTCAATTTCAAAGTGCCATTGCAATGCTCATATTGGTATTTATATCTAAAATAAACAATTTAGGTTAGGATTGATGGAAAGAATGGATCCCCACCATTCAGAAAAGCCTAAGCATGTCCATTTCAGGCTATTAGAGGGCTCACAACAGCACTTTGAATTTGAAAATCAAAATGCCGCTACGCCATTATTTCCTCATCTTTAAATGAGTGCAGGATGGTCCCTATCCAAGTTAGCTTCTATTAGGATTGATGGAAAGAATAGATCCCCATCTTTCAGAAAAGCCTAAGCATGTCCATTTAGCGCCAGTGCACACGTGCAGTTTTTGAACGTGCGGCGACGCTGCGGTACCGCATTTGCGGTTTGGTTTACGTGACATCTGTTGGGTACTGCACACGTACCTGCGTCGACGTTGCGTTACTGCCTGCCGCTCGTGCGGTGGTTTTGCACCGCAATTCCTCCCGTCAACGCAGCGTTAACAAAACGCAATTGCGTTTCTGAGTACCTTCGGTGACTCAGTCCGTCATTTACCGCAAAAGCGTTACCGGAAATGGCGTACAATTTCGAAAAAATAGACGTGGAATTGTTTATTGGGGGAGTATAAAGAATTATCTTGAAATATGAAATGTTGCTGAAGAAATTATTGAAGACTCATTGGGAAGAAATTAAAGAACTTATCCGAATTTTTTAGTTAATCTGCAAAGGATGTATAACATATTCCCCTGGTACGCAATCTTCACCAATGTCGGTCGCCACTCGCCAAACGGCGAAGAAAATTCAGCAGTTGGCGACTTGGTTTTTAGATCTACTCGCCAAAATGGCAACTGATTAACAAACCCCGATGCTTAAATTGTCATATCTCGGGAACCGTATTAGCTAGAAACAAGCGGTTTGCGGCATTGCGTGCAGAATTACAAGGGCTCTCCAACCACTGTTGCTCGCCACGTTAGTTGATTGGAGAGTTAGCTTAATGCAAACAATATTTAAGCATAGCACACCTACTAAATTGTTTCTACATGGCGAGGAGGTAATGGACAATGGCAAGTGCATTTTAAAGTCTACCGGCCAAATGGCGAGTGCCACACAATTCACATTCGTGAAGGTTGCTGGTACGTGCTAAGGGTAAAAGTAGTCCTAAGTCCACACCAGAAGTAACCAGTCCAAGTTAGGGCTAAAGTAGGTTTATTCCGGTCCACGCGGGCAGTACAGTGGTTCAGTGAAAGCTCAGGCAGCTTAGGAGGCTTCACCCTTGGCAGTGCAGAGGAGAGGAGAGGAGTGTTGCTGGGCCAGAGCCCAGAGGTGAACTGACCAGCTAAGGCCAGGAGTGTTGCTTTAAAGTAGCAGCTCCAATACCAGGATGTAACACAAGGCGTCCCCACAGCACTTCACCCTCTCTCCTGCACTACTGTGGCTCCACCTATGTACAGGTGTAATAGTACAGCAACCACATAACTATAAATATGCATGCAGACAGGAGCCATAGTTAGCTTACATCAAATACATAACGTTAGTGCACTAGCACTACTTAGCACATACTGTATACGTATAAGAATTTTAAGGGTGTGACTAACAACTCTACAATAGCTAAAGATGCCACAAGCTTCATAATACTGGCATATAGGGGGCCTTACACAACATAATATGGCCTTACATACAACGGCGTAGCATACGTCTTAAATTACTACATCAACGTACCAAAATTCGTCGCACTGGTTTGAAAATATATTTTTTGGTCAGGATGTAGGCGAAAAAAACAATATCGTCTCATTGGTTTCAAACTATAATATTTTGTACACGAGGTTAGGCAACCAAACGTGCACATACGTCACCGCAGCGTCAACGCGCATTAATAAAACGCACATGTGCATTGATTAGCTGCGTCACCGCAGCGGCACTGCAGCGTCGACGCGCGACCAAAAAACGCACGTGTGCACGGCGCTTAGGACCATAAGAGGACCCACAACAGCACTCTAAATTCGAAAGTCAACATATGCTTTTGCCGCTACGCCATTCTCTTCATCTTTAAATGAGCGTAGGACGGTCCCTACCGAACTTGAACAGTTTCGATTAGGATTGATGGAAAGAATAGATCCCCACATTTCAGAAAAGCCTAAGCATGTCCATGTCGGGCTATTATAGGACTCGCAAGAATACTTTAAACACAAAAATTCCTATAAAAACCAATTGAAGAAGTTATATTTCGAACGCCGACAGGCTCATTTTACTCTGGCCAAAGAAATTGTGAAAAGAGGACTAACGCTATGCCAGAAAAGAAACAACCAAAAACAAGTGATCTAGCAAGCCTCTCCAAAAAATGGCACAAACTGCTGACTCCTACTTCAACAAGAGACGGTAGCACCATCCAAACGACGAACAGCACCAAAATTCAAGCATAAACTCTAGCATGTAGTCGTTATTTTTGCACTTTTTGCTTGGTGAAGGTAGTGAGATGTTTATGTAAGCATACTACTACCGAAAATTTGCTAGACTAATTGTTTTTGGTTGTTTCTTTTCTGGCATAGCGTTAGTCCTCTTTTCACGAATAGAAAGAAGGCGCTTTTGCGCAAATTAAGGGCGATATACCTTAAATACGATTTTGGGAGTCAAGGGTTGCTTTTAAGTAAAAGACGTATACCACTTTCCCGGTCCAGAATTGTGTGCTGAACGTTCTTGCTTCGCATTATGCTTTTGATTTGTTGACGGTTAAGCAGTTACAGCCAAAAAACCTAAATTTTCCCGGGTGTGACGATGTTTTATCTTTAGCATTGTTACGTTGTTGGTTGTGCATGACAATACACTTGTGTTGTTGGCTATTGTTGTTATGTTTTATTGGTCCGAAGGCGCTCTAATGTTTGCTCTGGAGCGGGTTGTAATTTTCCGAGAGGTGAAACGTGGGTAGCCCTACAGGCAGGCCCGGGCCTCGAATAAACTGGATGTTGAAGATGAACTGATGCTTCCGTTGTCCATCAATGATGAATCCGCCCCTCTGTCTCTTCATTTGGTAGCCGTACGTTGGTTTCATCACAACCTTTACGGATGCTGAGCTTTACCGCTAAGGCTTAGCAACGACGGATGCTAGGCTTCTAAGAGTTCCTAAGGACCCTACTCAGAGTGAGGTTTCAGTAAACCTCTGTAACGGTACCAGGACTCTAATCCAGTAAACTTTCTTTCACTTCGAATGGCTAACACCGGCGAGGAACATACCTTCTACAAGGGTATTCGTCTCTTCAATGGCGACAATTTTTTACTCTGGAAAGCCAAGATATGTAGCCATCTGCGTCGTGAAGATCATGCCGCAGCTCTGACCGATGATCCGCCTCCACAGGACGCCCCAGCGGAACTTCGACGTGCCCATCGGCTTAGTAATGCATACGCCTTGGATTTCATCTTGAAATGCCTGACGGATGATCAGCTTCTCCACTATCTGGACAGCACAAGTGCAAAAACCGTTTGGACTGACCTCATATCCCGGTATGAAGCTAATAGGCCTGAACTGCAACTACAGTACTTAGACCAGCTCCATCACCTAAGCATGGGGCAGCATGAGACGATGACCGCATACTTTGCCAGGGTGAGAGCTATTAAACACCTTTGTACCACCTCAGGACGAAACGTAACCGATAATGACCTCATCTTTTACACTTTGCGTGGGATCAGAGACACCAGATGGTCGGCAGAAAAGGCAATCATTTTTTCACAAACGGCTCCGACATTTACTGCGGTCGAGACGCTATTAACAGATGCCTTCTATCGCCTGAATTCTGAACGTCGTACGAGTCATGTACCTATTCAATACGGAGAACAGTTATTAACTACTCAACCTCCGCAAAGTTCGAGACGATTAGCCCCATCCAGCCGCATGCGAGATAAGCGCCCAACACCCACGACAACCCATTCGTCGTCACAGCTTCAATGTGGTTGGTGTCAAAGGTATAATCATCAGGAAGATTCGTGTAGGGCTAAACACAAATACTATGCAACACGGCAAACAGGTCCACCTACGATGAAGCCTCCGGCCAAGCCTCCTATTGCGAAACCTAACGCGAGGCCCAACTTCCGAAAAGGTCCTCGAGAAACTCGGCAGGCTCGGCAGCTTCAAATTGAGGATGGGGAACATACTATTGATCGTGCTAACGACCCCACCAACGTATCAAATTATTTGCAGGACCTGTTGAATGACGACAGTGATGATAACCTATTCCTAGCCCAGACTCAATACGATACCGACCCTAGACACGAACTAGCCCTGACCTTGAATGCTTCATCTCCAACATATCGACCAGCGGACAGCTATTTCGCCCTGGACTCTGGAGCCACGAGCCACGTGACGTCACGCGCAGACTGGCTTCATGACCCCATTACCGTATCTGTAAAAATCCACCTAGCTTCTAAGGGTGCCACCATCATCGCCACCCAACGAGGCACTATCAAAATACAGACGCCATATATCGTATTACGCCTGGAAAATGTACTTTATGCCCAAGCGGCTGCAGCTAACCTAATCTCAACACCGCGGCTCGATAGAAAGGGAGTCACAATCGTGCAAGGTTCCCAACAATTTAACATCTATAAAGGGAAGACGCTCGTCGCTTCGGGACCGCTTCTCGCCAATGACGTTTACCGACTCGAAGGTGACATCATCCTTCCGCCACCACCTTCTCCTACCTCTGTATCCCATATTTCTGTAGCCCATCGCCATGCAACTACCACTCCTCATGATGTGAAAAAACCTCCTTCGCCAATCGCTACTAGGGCAAAAGTACGTGATTATGAATCTTTGCCGAATGATAAACCATTATGGGAGCTCTGGCATCAACGTTTGGGACACCCCTCCGACCGTGTTATGCATCGCATACAATCCCACAACTTATTAGCTGGTGTGAACTTTGGTTGCCCTCCTATCAACTCCCCATGTGATGTCTGCATTCAATGCAAAAGTAAACGACTGCCTTATAATTCTCACAACCCCATCAGGACGACATCTGTTCTACAAATTGTTCATGGGGACCTCACAGGACCAATCCGTGAGCCTACATATGGAAATGCCATCTATCTATTTCTGCTCATCGATGATTTCTCACGCCGTGTATTCCCATTCTTTTTGGCGAGAAAATCTGACGTTTTGGGAGCGTTTCAAACGTTTGTATTGCAACGTCAAACCGAAACCACGAAACGTGTGATCTCTTACCACTCTGACAATGAACCCATCTGGTCTTCGTCAGAATTTGAATCCTACTTAGTGTCACAAGGTATTCGACATTATTTTTCTAGCCCTTACGCCCCAAAGACCAACCCTATCATTGAACGCTCGTTCCATTCAGTTATACAGCGTGCCACAACTTTATTAGAGTTTAGCCGTCTGCCCATCCGATTATGGCGCTTCGCGGTGGAAACTGCCTGCTATCTCCACAACATTTTACCTACAGCCCCATTGTTTGACGCAGCTCAACAAACACCTATGGGTCGGTGGGCACCAAACCGCTACCCGTCATCTGGCCGCCACCTACATACTTTTGGGTGTCTAGCGTATTATACCTTACCACCGCACCAACGACACAAATTTGAGCCAACCACCAAAAGAGCTATCTTTCTCGGTTATGCTACACGCAGTATCGGCTTCCGCCTCATGGACTTGGAGACGCGAACCTTAGTTGTTTCAAGGGACGTTCGTTTCGACGAAAGTGTTATAGGTGGTGACCAATTACACCCACCTACGCCACCCCCAAACATCGAGACCAACATTAACCACGACTCGCCTATCCGTAGACATCAAGGGCCACCTACTATCCACGACCCCCCACTACCACCTCACCCCCCTGAGGCTCCAGCACCACGCCGTCGTGGACGACCACCCGGAACAACCAAAGCTGTCATGGCTGAACGTCGCGCAGCCGCAGAACATATCCATGTTTTAGAACCAGCCCTTGACTCTGACGATGACGATGACGATTCTGATTCAATTGAACCAGCTATCTTACTTCGCCATCTAATCGCCTTAACTGCCGTTCCCACTCCAACTACTTTCAAAGATGCTATTCAATCCGTAGACGCCACTGGCTGGCGTAAAGCCATGCAAGACGAACTCGACTCTATGACTGCACACAAAGTCTGGACCCTTGTGCCCAAACCACCAGGAGCAAAAGTCATCCCATCCAAATGGGTATTTACTCGCAAGCTCAATCCCGACGGTAGCCTGCGGAAACTGAAAGCACGATTAGTAGCTGCTGCTTGGAATGAACAAGCGAAAATCGATTACGAAACCTCATACTCCCCTACAGTTCGCAGTTCATCTGTGCGCCTCATCCTAGCCCTGACTGTGAAATACAACCACACCTTACACTACCTCGATACTGTCACCGCATATCTTTATGGTAAAATAACGAGAGTTGCCTACTTACGCCAAGCACCAGGTTTTGCACGAACGGGGGCGGATGGCCAGGAACTCGTCTGCCTCCTTAATAAGAGCATCTATGGCCTAAGTGAATCCGGTTTGAACTGGTATATATATGTAAGTGATGTGCTACACCGAATTGGATTAATTAAGTCAGAATACGATCCATGCGTATTCGTGCAAAAATCTGGCGACAATCTCCTCATCCTATGCCTTTTCGTTGACGACAAGCTCGTTAGCGTTAAATGTGAGAATATGTATAACCTGTTCTTGACATGTTTACGACAGCATCTAGAAATTATTGAAGTTACTGGTCAAAAATACATTGGGTATGAAATTGAGCACACTGAGAATCATATCAGCTTTTCAAATAGTAAATATATCCAGGAGAAACTTAGACATTTTGGATTACATGAATCAAAATCTGTTAGAACTGTTTCGGCCACTCAAAAGACATTAGATCAGTGCTCCACTTCAAACCCTGTAGACAAAACTACCTATCTTGAAATGTTAGGGACTCTTATGTTTTTAGCTGTACATACCAGACCCGACATACTGTTTAATGTAGTGCAGTTAGCACGAAAATCTAGCAATCCCCGTATCCCCCACTACACGGCATTAAAGAGAATCTGGAGATACCTAAAGGGAACATGTGATCGTAAACTTTGTTTTAATAAGGGTAAGTTGGGAGTCCTTACAGCGTACAGTGATGCATCTTGGGACTCAGTTGAGGGAAGCAAAGGTGTATCTGGGATACTAATCAGTATTGGATCTATGCCAATCTTATGGGGAAGTAAAACTCAACATCTAGTTTGTCACTCGAGTTGTGAAGCAGAAGTAACGGCTATGAGCGAGGTACTCAGAGAATTGATTCCAATTCGTGGTTTGCTTTCCGAACTGTCATCGTCTAATCTAACCTATCCTATTAATTTGTTTACGGATTCTAGGTCAGGAATTGATTTAGTCACTAACGGTGGAAGTGCTCAGTCACGACACTATTCACGAAAGATAAATTATGTGAGGGATGAAATCGTTAAAAACAATGTCAAACTTCGGTTCTGCCCTTCAGACGAAATGCCCGCAGACCCCTTAACCAAAAATGTAACTGGGATAAAACTAGACGCAATTATGCGAAGCTATTTTTGTCTAGAATAATTTTATCTTGGATACTTGACACTGATTATGACTTTACACCGTATTAGTTAAAATTATCATCTTTAACTATTTTGGGAAGTGTGCTGAAGATCTCGATTGTGTCTTACTTGCTAGCCTATATATTTTTTTAGGAAATGGCTGGTATCCTTATGCCATTGCGGCCTTCTGTTACGTCTTGTGGAAGGTATTTGACGGCTAGGTGTTTGGATGCCTACCAGGAAAAAAAATGTTTTTCTTTCTATTTCAGATCTTAATATGGTCTGTTTTAACTGTATAAAAATGTTATATACTACGTATGCATCACTTTATACAGCTACGCATATGAGTTAGTAGTTGTTATAGGTGCATATATTGTTTTACTTTGGTTTGTGTAAGTTGCAATTTTCATTTACTTATTTTGCATGAGTAAATTAATAGGCAATAATTGTATGCATGCTAAAGTTATGAAGGGAGGATGTGACGATGTTTTATCTTTAGCATTGTTACGTTGTTGGTTGTGCATGACAATACACTTGTGTTGTTGGCTATTGTTGTTATGTTTTATTGGTCCGAAGGCGCTCTAATGTTTGCTCTGGAGCGGGTTGTAATTTTCCGAGAGGTGAAACGTGGGTAGCCCTACAGGCAGGCCCGGGCCTCGAATAAACTGGATGTTGAAGATGAACTGATGCTTCCGTTGTCCATCAATGATGAATCCGCCCCTCTGTCTCTTCACCGGGTCAAAATTGGTTTCTATCAGAAAATTTCTACCACCTATAATTTTAACTGCATTCAGTTCCTGGGTGCTCTTTAATGATTTTAGGTTTATTGCTCTCTAGATACGGCCAGTCCGCAAATCCACTGCGCATGCGTCACCATGTGCCGCCCTCCTATAAAAACAGACAGCTCGCCCCTGGTCTCTTTTCCTCTCGATATCATGTCAACCATGATGGTGGCTCAAGAGGGGAGGTAGAATGGGTAGGATGGGTATTTTACAGGTAGCATACATTTTCGATAAGACGATAGAAACCAATTTTGACCCCGGAAAAACTTAGGTTTCTAGTCATCGGCACAAAAATTTCTACTACCCGTAATTTTAACTACATTTACAGTTGACCTCGTTAATATAGGTGGCGGGCACCATCAAGGCGGGTTACCCAGGGTTGCGGACTGGCTCCACCAAAAAGTTTAACAGCACTTCCGCACTTTATTGATAAACATACACAGAAACAGGTATTTGGATCGCTTTTGCAGGATGTGGTGGTCCTGAAAAGGGCCGTTTTGTTAGAGATGAGGTCTTGCCTCCGTCTTCTGAAGGTCTTTGTTTCTGTATTGAGTGCTTAAGGGGGTTGGACGACACATCTTGCAGTCACAATGGAGCCCAGATGTAGTCCATCTTCCTGTCTTGTCATGTCCCTGAAGTAGTAACTTGCGAAGACAGTTTGGCTTTTCCATGACGCAGCTTGGAAGATTTTGGCGATGGAGACCTGGTTGTGAAACACCCATGAGGTTGAAAGTGCCCTTAGTTTGTGTGCGGTGAGCTTGATGTTCTCGTCGGTGCAGCTGATGTTCTGGTCTTCGTACGTACTGTGAATAACTCTCTTGATCCAGTTTGCTATCATTGCGGCGGAGGTGACTTTGGTTCCCTTGGTGAAGGGGAGGAAGAGTTGGAGTTGGCCTCTCCTGCATTCAGGGTTAACTGTTTATTTAACGTAGTAGCGTATGGCCCGGACAGAGCATAGTGTTCTTTCGGGTTCATCGCCTATTTTGTTTGTGAGTGCTGGGATAATTATTGGCTTCGATGGGTCAGAGGGTTTCTGTGTTGTGGCATGGAAGTCGGGACGAGGCCTCAGATGGACGAATTTGCAGTTGTCGAAGAAGCAATATGCTGGGTCATTTGAAAGAGTTTGCATTTCATTACAGCGGAGGTTTGTGGCTAGTGAGGTTAGAAAACTGTTTTCCTTGTCAAGTGGTTAATGTGGCAGGTTTGGATGGGTTCATAAGGGTCTCTCATCAATGATTCCAAAACAAGTGGGAAGTCCTATTGTGGGAATTTCTGGTGAATCAAAGGGCGTTTGACTATAAAGGATTTCAGTAGAGTGGAGATGTGAAAGTCTTCTGGGAGATGTTTGTTTCCCGCAACTTTGAAAACTGAGTTTAGTGCGGATCGGTAAACCAATATGGTGGAACCTTTTAGTTTGTCTTTGAATAGGTCGGTGAAGAAGACTAAGAGTTCGAGAATAGGATTATTGATTGGATTAACTTTTTTTCGCTTACACCAATGAAACCATTTTCTCAGTGGCTGTTGTAGATTTTGTTGGTTGAATCTCAGGGTGCCTTGCTAGCGATTCTGGTGGCCTGTTCTTCAAAAATTCCTGACTCTTTGATGAGTATGATGATAGTAGCCACGCGTGCAGATGTAATATTTTGGAGTTCGGATGGAATTTAGTTCCTTTCTGTTGCGAGAGTAGGTCTGGAAGCTTGGGAAGTTTTCTTGGGAGATCTACGAGCAGGTTTAGAAAGTGGGGGAACCATGGTGATGCAGGCCAATTCGGTGCGATCAGAAGGAAGAAGCCTTGAGTTTGTTCTATCTTCGTGAGGATTTGTGGTAGAAGTTTGAATGGAGGGAAGAGGTAAGCGTACAGATTCCTCCACGGAAAGGTCAGAGCATCCACAGCACATGCTAGGTCGTCCGGGACTGGGCTGATTAATTGGGGAAGTTTGGCATTGTGCCTCGTGGCGAACAGGTCGATCATTGGCTTGCCCCAAATGTTGAAGATATATTCGCAGATTGATGTATTGAGAGCCCATTTCCCTGAGGGTGGTTTGTTGCGAGAGAGGGCATCTGCTATCACGTTCCGGTTGCCTGGAATGTGGAGTGGCGGGAGAGTTGTGTTGAGTTCCGGACAGAGATTGAAAATGTCTGAAGTGATGTTGTGAAGAGGGCGAGAGCGGGTTCCACCTTCTTTTCGGATATAAGCCACAGACGTGGTGTTGTCGGCTTGGACTTGAACTGTTCTGTCTGCTACAAGGTGCCGAAACTGAAAGAGGGCGTTGTAGATTGCTTTCATTTCCAGCACATTTATGTGGTCGGATGTGTCCGAAGGCCACGTTCCTGATGCTTCGTGGTGTTGGATGTGTGCGCCTGTTAGGAGAATCAGGTCCGGATGGTTCGTGTAAAGGAACCGTTCTGGAAGGGTTGATTGTGTTCATCCACCAGAGTAGGCAGTCCCATGGAAAATTCATGTCGGAAGGCATGGTGATTTTTGGTTTCGGGTGATGGGAGCCCTAGATGTCGATCCGAAAGTAGTGAAAGGGGCGAGTCATCCATCTGCTGTAAGGTGTAAGGCATAATAAATTATATGAATACACAAATATCACCTCCAAGAATGTTTC